>VZTT01008735.1:44988-57914 GCA_013400855.1 Buphagus erythrorhynchus
GGTGGGACCCGGGGCGTGGCCGGGGGCTCGGCCGTGCCCGCGGGGCGGGAGCTGCTGCGGCCGGAGCGGGGCTGGGGCGGTGCCCCCCGGGAAGGGCCCTCGGGCTCGCCCGGGACACGCTCGTTCATCAGCACAGGGCGCGCATCGGGCGGAGCGGACCCGGTACCCGGGAAATAGGGCCCGGCGCCGGGATTGATTCCCAGGGGTTGGCAGAAAACATATCCCGGAGGGAAATCAGCCCCGCGGGACACTCCGAAACTGCCCCTGAGCTGTGACAGCCGGAGGAAATCGTCACCTTGAGAAATTTCGGGTAATGGTCAGATAAAACGCAGCTCCCATAGATTTTCTCTAGGGTGAGGCAGGGCTAGAGAACAAAACCTCAGAGACCCTCTTAGAAGGCCTGAGTTTGAAAGACAAAAAATAGGTAAACTAGCTAATGAATTGATAATAAAAAACTGATCTGTGTAGCCAGATGTTAGGATAACAAGGGCATCAGGCTGCTAAGGGCAGGATAGAAGTAAGAGGCTTGGTTTTCCTTTGAAAAGTAATTCTTCGCTAGGGTGCACAGCCTTGATTTCACTGCTGCTGCGCAAAGGGACTGGGGATTAAAGTGGTTTTGTGAGAGAAAGTAATCTAGCAAGAAGTATAAAGAGTGACTCAAATCAGAGTTACTTGCCATGTGAAGATCTGTCACTCGGTGTTATTTGTCTGGCGATTGAGCTCTGTTGGTTCACAATAAAAAAAATAAGAAAAGTTTCATCTTATTTATTTATCATCATTCATTTATCTTATAGTGCTCTTTAAGCCCCATCTTTAAGGAAAGGTTTTGTGGACGAAGTCCAAGCCAGCCAGACATGAATTGCATCAGCGCTAGAAGCCCTTACCTTGGGCTTTGCTTGTAACATATAAAATATATCCAGTGTTGCTCTCAGGCTCAGATTAACCTCACACAGTCTGCACTTCACCCAAAGTATCCAACCAAGACTTCTATTAAATGATCCTTGATTACAACTTAGTAAAGAGTCTTGGCTTTTCAAAACACTGACAAAAATTCCTACCAGAAATGAATGCTGTGTTAAAAATGATGTGTAAGGAAAATAATTGTCTGAGTATATAAAGTACTGCTGAAAATGCTGTGTTTGTTACTGTATATTGAAGTAAAAAGCTCTGTATGTTACAGTACTGAGTCTGGTTTTGTGACACGTCTGGAAGGAGAAATGCTTTAATCAGTAGGGACTGAAATAACATTTAAACTTGATCTAGTAATTTGTATAGATAACAATTACTAGAAGCAACAGGTACTTGTGTGTGTATCTGCAAAATTACAAATTAATTTGGCTTTGCTCTCAGAGGTTTAGAAAATTAAGTTGGACTTCATAGAATATTCTGAGTTGAAAGGGACCCACAAGGATCATTGAGTCCAGCTCCTGGTTCTGCACCGGACACCATATGCCTGAGAACACAGACACTTCCTGAATTCTATAAGGCTCAGTGCTGTAACCACTTCTCTGGGGAGCCTGTTCCAGTGCCCAACCACCCTCTGGGTGAAAAACCTTTTCCTAATATCCAGCCTAAACCTCCCCTGATACAACTGGAAGCCATTCCCTTGGGTCCTGTCATTGGTCATCAAAGGGGAGAGGTCAGTGTCTGCCCCTCTGCTTCCCCTCACAAGGAAGCTGCAGACTGCAATGGGGTCTCCTCTCAGGTCTGTTCAGGCTGAACACACCAAGTGACCTCAGCCACTCCTTATGCAGCTTCTCCTCTAGACCTTTCACCTTGTTGCCCTCCTTTGGACACTCTCCAATAGTTCAATGTCTTTCTTATATTGTGTCACCCAGNATGCAGGATCTGGCAGTTGCCCTTGCTAAATTTCATCTGGTTGGTGACTGCCCAGCCCTCTGATTTGTCCAGGTCTCTTTGCACAGCTTCCCTGCCTTCAAGGGAGTCAACTGCTCCTCCCAATTTAGTATGGCTGGCAAACTTACTTAGTTTCCCTTCTAGTCCTGCATCCAAGTCATTTATGAAGATATTGAAGAGCACAGGGCAGAGGATGAAGCCCTGTGGAATCCCAGTAGTGGCAGGTCTGATGTCACCCCATTCCCTGTAACCCTTTGTAGTCCAATCCATGAGCCAGTTGCTCACCATGTTTGCATGACATGTTCATCCAGCTGTGTGCTGGATATTTTGTCCAGAAGGGTGCTGTGAGTGTATTAAAAGCTTCACTGAAATCTAAGATCTTTAAATAATCTAAAAAGAAAGCTCTTGAATAGTTAATTATGTTTTATTAAATTATACCCATGTTTAATATGTAATAATTGCAAATACTTGGAAGAAATTCACAGCTCGTGTTGCTCAGTACTGCCACAATGTTTTTCATTTACAACCAAACAAATTCTATGTTAAAGCTGAGTGCTGTTTTTAGTTTCCTTGATTTTTGTTTGCTTGCTCATGTATGCAATGCTTTATTTGGGAAGGAGAGGGAAATCCTAGCAAGGAATTCTGACAGAGCATAAATCCAGGGTTGCAGGCTTGTTGCATACACTTTTCTTAACACCTGTTTCATTGGCAGGAGGTGCAACAGACAAGTTTTAACAACTCTGGAATCTGTAAAGGTTCATTTGTAAGGAAGGGGTAGAATTGAGGCTGGTGAATGCTACCAAGTGTTCATGTATACACAAAACCTTGTTTCTTGTGGATCATAAAGTAATGTGGAAATAAAAGCCTTATAAAATTAGGAAAATAAATAATGTTGTAACTTCCTCAACTCAGAAACAGGTTTTAGCTTATCTCAGGATAGCAGAAATCTTGGCATCATCTCCCAGTAATGCCCTATGGCTTTCCAAAGACTGTGTCTTCATCTCTGCATTCAACAGCCCCCAGGCACCTCCAGAGGCTCTGTCTGGATCTATACTTTTAATATTTTTAATAGCACTTGTTTCTCTCTCTGCTTTGCCTAACTATGTTTTGATGTCACCTCTATATGGTTTATATAAATATTTAATATTTATCCCATATATATATTTTTATAAATAATCCACATGATCCTGGAGTAATTAACTCAATAGCTTAATTATGTGTGGTGAAAGAGAAAAGCAGTTTCATTTCCAGAAAACTTGCTCTTAGATAATTTCATGGGACATTCCTGAGTCCTCACCATTGGGAGTAATAGCTAATTATCTTTCCCTGTTCATCTTCTTTAAGAGTGCATAAACTTCTGTCATATCCTCTGCCCATGCTTTTTATTCTGCGCTGAAAGGCCTAAGCTGTTGAAGCTCCATGCAGGAGCTGTCATATATCTTTATTATTCTCATCACAACTTGTGATGTGTGTCATTTTTACAGGAGCAGTCCAAGTACCTGCACAGTTTATAAAAATTCACAGAGCAATGCTTCCTGCAGCATTCGCCATCATTTTCTAGTAATTCCTATTTACTTGTTTTCATTTTTCAGACACATTGTAACAATAAGTTGACTTTTTCATAGTCAGTCCAAAATTCTTTCCCAAGCATTGTTAGAAATTAGAATAGTATCTCCTGGGGTACATATATGCCCATACATTTGAATAGGTGTGTTTTGAACTAATTTTCACACTGTGCATTAGTTTGCATCAGCAGATGCCCAGGTTCACCTGCAATTTTATTATTCTGTTACACTGGATAAGATCTGCTATTCCTCGTGGTCAGGTTTAGTTTTGACTACCACAAAGCACCATTTTTATAATTCACAAAGATTTTGATTTTTGCTGATTCATATGTCTAGCAACCTCCTTATTCACCAGTTTTGCTTCAAATGAAGCTCTTTCAACACCTAGCAGCTTACTCACTACTTGTCGTGCATAACTGTCATTAATCAACTGGAAATGCAGCTATAGACTCAGAAGCACACTTTGAAAATAGTTCTCATTTCTTTGAGGCTGGATTAAACATGTTACACCTGGAATTTTTGCACTAACATCAGCAATAAAAGCACCTTCCCAGTTCAACTCGGCATGTGTAACCAGTTTGCCTCTGCTGTTCACTCATTTTAGTCATTATACAACCAAAAATACTGTACTTGCTTAGCCCTTGAGCAAATAATTTTGTCTCCTTCAATATCTTTATGTGTATATTAGTGTCTGAAATAGGTACCCAGTCATTTTTATTATGTTCACTTTAATTACCCTCCCAGCCTTTTAAAAAATAAGCCTTTTATTTTATAGAAAAGTGCCTGAAGTGCTGTTGGCAAGGTCTGGCTCATACAACTACATGGTTGTAGGAGCTCAAATCCATAAAGTCGTAGCTTCCATGTCTATTACACAACATTGAATTCTTAAAGCTTACAGAGCCACCGTGTTGGATACAACTCTGCCTCCTCCCTCCCCACACAGAAGTAATGGGCTCATGTGTGATTTTTAGAGAACATTTTTTTACAAAGAACAAACTTTCATTGTTTGATATAAATACTTTATTACTTAAAATAAAAATACTGCTAAATACATATAAATACATATAAAAATAGTGCTGTGGTTTATGCTGTAGGACGAGGATCAGGGATTGGGAGGCTGCTCTGCGTGTGAAACCAGCACTCAAAGTGCTTTGTAAACTCAACTTGATGTAAGGGCTGCAAAGATGCTGGTTTATGTCAATGTTGCTGCATGGGCATCAATCCCATGATCATTTCAGTCTCCGAAGGCTTCTCCACCAGACAAAGCTTAAGACCCCTGACAAAGGAAGGCAGCACAGAAGACATCAACCTTTTTTTATTGTTTGCTGCCTAGTTCAAACAATTCAGGAGACTTCTGGAGAGGGACACAGCACCTGGTTTACTTCTCTGAGTAAGAGCTGTCTTCCAGAAGTTCCTCAAAATCATCTTCCAAATTTATTTCATAAAGCAGCATGGGCTCTTCCTTTTCTCTTGGCTGTGCAGGTTAACAAGAAAGTTATACAGGTTTCATCATTTCGTCCAGCTGTAACAAAGACACTTTCACACAACACTTAAGTGACACATTTTAAAGTGTCAATAGCTGCCCAATCCTTTGCTTCAACCCCCTGTGGCAACGAGAATTTTCTTTGTTGTAGCTGTTTGCCTTTCCTCCCTAATTAGAACAGATAAGTATGTTTCCCTCAACTTCTCAGGTCTTTTGTCCAAGCCCTGAGACACCTTCCACTTTCACAGAGCCACTGCCTGTCCCCTCAGGGGGACATCTGGCTGGCCCAGCTCTCCTTGCAGCTCTCAGGGTCTCTCTCCACTGCCCTCAAAGGCTCAAACTCCTTCACGGGTTAAGTCGGTGGGTAGGATCCCTATTTACTACCTATTGCCAAAAAATAAAAAAAAAATAAATAAAAAAGAAAAGTGATGGTGCAAGGAGTTTCGTGTGAGAGAGTGATACCTTTTCACAAAGATGCACCATAAAGCCAGGAACAGGCAGAGCAGGATCTGTAAAAGAGCTTTGTGATTTTCTTTGTGTCTGAGGAGACACTTGCCACTGTCTCAGAGATAATCTCTTCCCAAAGAAGAGGTAGGGGCAGATCTTACATTTGACCAATTCCCACCCTTTGCCATACATATTCCATGTCTGTAAGTGCACTATTAGAGCTCAGGCAAACTTCTCAGGAACACTTTTAATTTTTGATGTTTTTGATGCTTATCTGAGGAGGTTTTGTCCTTCTCTATCTCTTGGAGAACATAGAGATTAGAAGAAACTCGCATTCATTTACTTATTCACAGATAAGAGTGGGAAGAAGACAATGAGACATATCAGTGGCAAATACTCGAGGCTGGGGAGAGAAATTGCTTAAAAGCTGGGATGATGGAGCTTTTATGGACAGCCATAAAAGCTGCTAAATACAAAGGGTAGTGCCAGTGAAGACTGAGGAGAGGCTGGATGCTAACAATGGGAAAAGATCTGATTCTGCACACCCCATAAAGAGAAGGGGAAGATGTGGGTGGGAGGGGTTGTGATTAAAATTTCTGGTGTTTGTCGTGTGACCCAATGACAGGAACTCAAGGGGGATGGTGGGGAAGCAGGCAGTATCTGAGAACGATGTATGATTCCTCCATGGAAATTGAGCTGGATTGTTATCTTTTGCATTGTTGTAATTGAATCGGAATAAAGTACATTCTCTTGTTCCTTTTGTCAATATTCAAATCGTTGACTACGTGACTGATCCAGCAGTTTGCCAAGGTCTGAAATTTGTGTCCTGAATCAGAGTAAAAACAAGAATAGGATGATTCAGCAACCACCTGGTTGCACCTATGTATGCATCATGTTAACTAAGTAATTTCTTGCATGCAAATATATAATGGGAAACATTTCCTCTTGCTAAACTATTTAGAGATAAAGGAGTTGAACTGGGGGTTGAAAGGAGTTGGGAAGGAAGAGTCATGAGGAACTAAAGGGATACAGTTGAAATCTCATGCTGTCAACAAAATTAAGAAAAGCAGTGACTATTTAAAAGAGCTTTCCAGGCAGAAGCTACGGCCAAGCCCACACCAACATGTTCCTCCAGCAGATCCGTGCTGGGTTATAGCTGTGCCCTGGAGGTCATGTGTCTGTGTGGTGCTCTCAGTCAGCGACAATCCCAGGGCCCTTTGGGTGCCATTCCGTGCCCAGTGCTATTCCCTGGAGCAATGCCCATGAGGACATGCCTGTGAAGCTGTCTGGGATGTATCCAGGCTGTGCCCCAGGACGTATGCGCAAGTCAAATTCTCAAATGCCCACTCTGTTTTTTCATTCCCTAGATCTTCTTCATTCCTCACTTTAAAACTTTTTCCTGGCAATTCAACTACTTGTGAAACACCTGCCACACATCCCATCACACGGCTCCTTCACGTGTCAAAGCCAAGTGGCTCTCTCTTCCTTTGTGCGTATCCAAGAGCAAGGGCTCCTCTGCCACTGAGGGTTGAAAAAAATTAGCACATTGCAAAGGAGTTATGCACATAGTTTGGCGAATGCTCAAAATCTGCTGACTTTCAGCAGCTGTCTGTATTCAGTGCAGGAGATTAAAAAAGAACACAGGGTGACAGAGTAAGATTGTTATGCTGATGGGGCAAAATCCACAGCACCTGAAGAGCTCTTGGGCACTGAAGCACACAAAGCTGTGTGCAAAGCTGGCACTGGTGCCCCTGTGCAGAGACAACACTGGGAGAGCTCCTGTCCTGACAGGAACCAAGCAGGCAGCTGCATGCTCAAGCTTGACTGCTGTTGGTCAATGGGCAACAATTTGGAGCTGTAAAGTTAACAGAAATTATGCAAGACTGTGAGGCTCTGCTTTGTATAGGAAATAATAAAGGAAGCTGAAGTAGTCTTCAGGAAGACTTTTTTGGCCGAGGGCCACTAAGTATGTCATAAAAAAGTATATACATCCAGGTTATACACCACCTTGTATCTAAGAGGGAAATGTTACCAGCAGAGTGGGGAGTGGTCAGCTTGCTGGAATGATTCTGCTGACCTGAAACAACCAGACACAAAACCAAACAGCAAAGTACACAAAAATGCTGTTGAGCTGAGGGCAGTTTCCTTTGTCAGAGGAAGTCAGATCATGCTTCTCTGGGATTTGGGGGATGTGGGGCCAGATTACAACATAGCACTGATGCTTAGAAGGACTCTTCTCAGTTCTGTGGTATAGACAAACTCCAGACTAGCAGCAGCACAAGTCTCAGATAGTATATTTGGTATGCAAAACCTCAAAAATAAATGCATGAGAAGCCAGGGAAAATATTAGATGCCTTGTTAACATTAAAAAACAAACAACCAACAAAAAACCCCAACAACTTTTTTACTAAAATAATTATTCTGCAGCTGAAGAAAATGTTCCTGGGCCAGTGTGACCCTTTTCTTGCCCAAGTGTTTCTGGTTTGTTATGTTCCTTTCCTGCATTTTCTACAGGTGATAAACAAATGTTAGGTATAAATGGAAGAACCTTTGATTTTAAGGGCTAAGTAATGGTCAATGCTTATAATTTATGACCCTTACTGATAAATTGGGATGACAGTTGGAGATAACAACTAGGGACTGAACTGGTAGTTCATTAAAAGAGTCAATAATTTATGACAGCATAAATTATTATGGATAGTTATGGGAAAGGTGTTAAGTGGTGGTTTTGCATTCATTAGTTTCATAGCTCTTGTCTGTAACAGGTTGGAAAGGGATAAGGATGTTGACTCTTCCCCTGCTTTGTGCAATAAGAGGTGGAGAACACTTTGAACATGGCATCCTTGGAGTACAAAGGCTGCTGGTGAAGAAATCCCTGGAACTCTTGCCCCAGTAGTCTGAACTATCTGTCTGCTATTTTAGGCTGCCCTGACATCCTTACAAACTTTACATGTGTTCTTCCAAATCTTGACTTTTCTAATACCTGCTTTTCGTTGCCCAAAGGACAGTGCCTTTTCAGCCCTGTCACTTTCCCCAGTCTTTTTGCCAGCAGCTGCCACAGGCTGGAAAAACTGAGAACTTGTCTCACTTCTGTGTTTGCTTTTGTTGGGTACCAAGATATTTCTGGTGGGCAGAATAGTCCCAGAGAGAAGAAAGGCTTTTCCCTGGGTCTGACTGGGTGGTGGAAGGTGACTTTTAAGCTCTTTGAGGAGACTTGTACTGGCAGATCTGAAAAGAAGGTAAGCTGCAAACTGCCAGGATGTTCCCTGAAAGATCTCAAGGATTCCTCTGCAGCTGCAGGTGCATTTTAACTACACAGAACCAGGGAAAGGAGCTCAGGTAGTTATTAAGCCTACAGCTGGACTTGGAACAAGCCAAAGGGACCAGATCATTTAGGAGTGGATCAGCAATCATTGCTAAATTAATATGAGGAAGGAGTCCTTGATTTCTGTCTCCAAAGGGTGGTGGAGTCCCAGGGAAGATAATGTTGCAGGTGCCAGTGTCTCTCCTCCTTGCTTGTCATCATGCTGCTAACTACAGGAGTCCCAATGGAGCCCACTGCTCCCACAGAGATCTGTGGGAAGGGATCTTTAGACACGGAAGAAACAGAGATACTATGCCAAGAAATTGCAAAGAGCCACACAGCATCTCCTCAGAAAGGTCACTGAGCTTATTCCTAAGAAATGTAGGCATTCAGGATTACAAAAACTCCAGGTAAACACAAGAAATATCCCTTTCAACCAGCACTCCAAAAGAAGGAAAACCAAATCCCTTTGGTCAGGAATGTTTCTACCTCTGCTCCTCATTTTATTCAAGCACACCATAAAGGGATTTGCTTCAGGCAGGGAAAAGTGGGCATCCAACAAAACCACTGTCTTTTGCAATGTTTGCACTATCCATGTACTCTCAGTACTTAAAATTTGGCATGAAGTCAAGGGCTCCAGCTGAGCAGGTGCTTGGTGACTTGCTGCTATAATTTAATGGGTCAGTAGATAATTTCTTTTGCTAAGAAATAAATTTTTGCCATGTTGCTGCCCCTTATTTGAGATTCTTTCTCAGCACCATCACATGCCTCCTTCTAGGTGGTTCCTGTTTGAACTGACTTTTTCTATATGTAAATGGTGAGTGGCAGAATAAACTTACCATAGGGAAAAAAAAAATCTGTTCCTTTGTTATTTCACTACATAAAAGGGTAGCATTTTGAAAAAGAGGTTGGAATTGCTTGAGGTGTGCTCAAGGGCAAGTGCCCAAACCCCACACATTAAGTGCATGCTGAGTTGTGTTAGCTGAGGCTTCTTCACCAGAGCCCCTTATCTGTGCCAGGACACCCCTCCAAGAGATCCCCAGTATAAATCCCAACACTTTTGGCAGACCACTTTTGCCCCATGCTGCTGTGTGTGATCTCAGCAGCAGCCACGGGCTTGCTGTCCCTCTGCTGCACACACCTCAGTTTCTCTCTTCTCTCCAGCCTGTGTGTGCAGTCCCTTCTCAGTCTGGCACCCTGAAGGACTGGGATGTCTTTTGTGGTCAAGGCAGCACAGATAACTGGGTGTTGGGCTGTCTTGGCACATAGCTAAGTGTACAAATGCAAAAAGCAGGAAAAAGTTGCTCCCTAAATATGTTGGGGTTTCAGAGAAAATGGAGAGGATGGGAAGAGAGGCAAATTTCAGGTCTTGGTGACCCACAGGCTATGAGGTTCCAAACCAAAATGAGTCCAGGAGGCATTCACAGTGGGGCTCACCTCTTGGGACCAGGGTGGGGAAGGAACACGGTACTTCTGCTGGAATTTGCCTGGTATGGGCTGGCTGGTGTCCTGAGTTGTGTAGGGAACGTTGTCTGAACACCAGAAAAATGGGATTAAAACAACCTTACAGCAACTCTGTACATGTCTAGTGTGTGGAAAAAGTGTAAAATAAATCAGGTCTAAACCACACCAGGTGTTTTACTGCTAGATATTTTGTCATTATGTGTAGAGTATCAGGCAAGGGTGCTCATAAATCACTTGCAGTAGTTTCTATTATTTCAAAAGAGATGGAATCTACTGGAAATTATTTGGATTGACAGCATTTATGCAAAGCCACAAGGAAATTCCATTCAAGATCAGAACATGCAGAGTTTTCAGTTCCTGCCAGGGATTGCAATTGCTGTTGAAACACTATTTCCAAACTGCAACCCACAGCCCCAGGTGAGGTCATTCTTCCTTGTGTCAAGACATGTTGCATTGTTATGCAGACAATTGTATGTCCTGGGAACAGGTATTTTGCCTGTAAGTCAGCAAAATTCACATGCATATCTGTAACATCAGAGACATGAAATAAAAAACATAGGGGCATAAATAACAAGATTGTTCATGCCCTTTTAGCTATGTATAGCTCCAGTTGGCCCAGTTAATTGTATTTGCATCTGCTTTTCCTTTTCTGTGGCACTCAGTACAATTCCAGCACTACCCAGTAATGTAATAGCACTGCCTGCTGATCTGAAAATCACAGCATGATCTCTAAAAATAGCTAAATTAATTATTATTTTTGCTTTTGCTTATTTGACATGTGCTATCACAGAGTTGTGGCCACAGTCTGGCTTCAGGAATAAAACAGCTTTTGCTCCCTTTGAAATTACAGAGAGCAAAGGAAGAGGTAGGGAAAAGTTAAATACTCTTCTAGGCCTAATTGGAGATTCTAAATACTCTCCAATTAGGCCTAGAAGTTACTGGTCAGATTTCTGAAATCCACTACTTTCTGGAAAACATTTCATTTCTATACCACAGCCCAGAACAGCCAGTGAGGGCTTGTGAGCTGTGCCAGTGGTGGGGGAGGTAGTCTCACCTCTCTCTCCTGAGGTTAGATGGAGATGTGGGTTTGAACCCTGCAGTCTAAAGGAATCACTTCAGCAACATGTTTCTGTCCTTAGTAGTGCCCTCCACCCTCTGAAAATTATAGTTAAACCCCAAAATAACAAATATTCAGGCTTTTGCTGTCAGTGTTGCTGGGCTTGGCTAGTGCTGAGAATTTACCCAATGTTCAAATTGGTTTTGCAGCACTGACATCTTACCAAAATAAGTTGAAATAATGCATCCAAGCTTTAGATTAATTGAAGTATATCTGCCATAGGAATTTTACAGGAATTTATCAAGATAAATATAAAATTAATTTAGTTAATCAAAGCAGCCTTTCTGATATAGGAAATACTCAAGAAAGATCAGGTAGCCCTTATTCTTCAAGCATTCTTCAAGTCAAATACATCTCAAGTATGATCCAGGTGAATTTAATTTTGCTTCAGATTTGCAGATTGTGATATCTTACGTCTAATATTCACCTTTTTTCATTGGTTAGTAAGTGTTAAAAAGTAATGTTTCTTCCTATCTTTCTAACAGATCCATATAAAACAATATATTTTCTGCTGCCTTTTAATTATGTTTAATAGCTGGCTATCCTTCAGTGGTCGATTGGATAATTCACTTTTGGTGAATGACACCGTAAAATACCAGAATTGTTTAAAAAGAAAAAAAAAATAAAGGAAAAGCGAGAGTTAGCTTGCTGAGGAGTAAATTAAGCTGGTGAATTGTGTGTGAACCAGGTGATGTCACAAGACCATTCGGGCCGAAGACCTACAGCTGTACAGGTCGGTCCTCCAGAGGCTGTGAAGCGTTCTCTTTGGTTGGTGATTAGCTGGTAGGATGTCTTTGACTGCCAAAACCTTTGATTGCTAATCAAGGTTTCCCTACACAGTGATAAAGGGGTTAGATAGGTTTTGGGATGAGAAAAAGGAGACTACTTAGGTACTTGATAGGGTTTAAACAGATGTCAGACACCCACTCAGTTCAGAGCTGTAATAAAGGAAACCCCCATCCAGCTGCCACCCAGCCCTCCAGGCACTGAAATTCACTGGGTGCTTTCCACTATCACCTGCAAGTTCATCCACATCTCCTCTCTCTGGTGTCACTGGAGGGACCAGAGCGGGGGACAAGGGGTGTCTCCACGTAACCCCATATAATTTCCATATCAACCCCACCTCGGTGCTGGGAAGAACAGGGGAAATACCAGAGGGAGAAAGCGTGGGTGGCACTTTGGCAAGTCAGGCTCTCCCTTCAGAGGAAGCCTCAGCACGACTTTAATCTTTACAATAAGCAGTGGGTAAACACAAAAATAAGCTTGGAATCAAGGTTATCCCTCTTGGCTGTGAGGAGGTAAAACCGAGTAATGCAGCATTCCCCCTTCATCTCTAATTCCTGTGAAATACTACACAGTAAATGCAGTTCCAGGTTATCAGTTTCATGCGTCTGTGAACAAGTGAAAAAGTTACTCCCACTGATGCTGCTGTTTTTCCTTACAGTAAGCAAGAAAAAGGAAGGTGTTTCTGGTCATCACTTCTCGCCTCGGCTGGGTGTGGACACACCTTCCAGCTCTGTGCCAGAAATCACGTGTGTCTTTGGGAGCAGCCCCCTTTAGGTCTCTGACCCCCAAGGACAGCTGAACCTGCCTCCCACTCGACAGCATAAGTGGGTGATATAATTATCTATTTAATTAGCAATTTTTTTCCTTACACATCTAAATATTTGTGGTTTTGCTTTTTTTTTT
>VZTT01008736.1:5850-21381 GCA_013400855.1 Buphagus erythrorhynchus
TTATGTTGTTTTTCCTTTTTTTTTTTCCTTTATATATGAAATAGGACTGAGGAAACAAAATACATAGAAAAGTCATCACCAGAAATTTTGGGGTTGTAAACAGAAATGACTTATAAAGGTCAAATAAATCACATCACCTGCCATTTCTATTTCTCAGCAAAATTAAAGATGCTCTCTCACTGACATATAAGTAAACNTCCATAGCAAAAATTAGTTTCTGGGTACATCATCAAAGAGAACTGTCCTATTGATTTGGTTTGGTTCTGTTTGGCTTTTCTTTTGGACTGATATATTTTTATGAAATCAGGATCTCTGCTATGCAGTGTGAGAGGTCATGGCCATCACCCTGTTCCCTGGACGCTGTCTTGAGGAATAAATATTTCAGGTCTCAAACTTTGTTGCCTAGTTCAATTGAGTCATCAAGCCTCCAATCCCCATCAAAGGAAAGAAAGAGGCATGTCTGAGAGGGACTTATCAAGGTTGCTCTATACAACCACTGTAGGGTATTGGGAAGTATCCTCTGGAGATGGTTGACACACATCCTTTACTGTGGAAACAGTACAGACATCTCCGAAAAAATATTTCATGTTTAGATAGCTAAAGGCGGGTATGATGAATCCCACTGTAAAATTTTAAACTGCTAGGTTGTTGTAAGAAACCAAGTATTATTAGGATAAATATGATGAAGATAGTTCAGGGTCTGATACTACACTCTAGAATTACACAGACGATAACCATCCCAAAATTTTGGAAACTGATTAGGATCCCACCATAAAATTGGAGCCAAATTCTATCATAGGAATCTGCAGGAGCTTTTACTTGAGGTCATTTCTTGAATTCATGCTTCTTCATAGTTCACTCTACATAAAAGAAATGGTACCCAAATATATTTCTGCCTCCATTTTCTCTGGAAAGATTTGGGGTTTTTCAGGGTTCACAATTCATTTAACTGTATCCATATATTTCCTGGGGCTCAAAGGAAATCCATGAGCAAGCTTGAGGAAATCCAAGTTGATGTCAGTTGTCACCATAAGAAATTAAAACTTGTCCTAGCCTTTGCAACATAATTATAACATCAATAATTTTTTTAGTTACAAAAGACTCTATCAAGCACTAGAAACAAATTCTGTGGCATTTCCCTATCATGAAACACTTTCAGAGACAGTAAACCACTTCTCAGCCTTTAAATATTAACTCTCACAGTACCATGAGCTAAGCTGCAGGACTGACATACATAAACTTTCTTGCATTTCCTTTTAGGATGGAAAATAACTGTACCAGGAAAAAACAGGTCAGAAAAAAAAGGAAAATATTCTGGATTTATCAATTTCTTGTAACTTTTCTTTCTTCCTGAAACAGAGGGAGAAAATACAAACAGGTATTTTCTGCCATGTGGGTGTTTTGATAAGAAAAAGCTGTTATCTCAAAAATAGCATGTATGAAGTATAAAGCAGTTTCCAAGGAAACTATTTTTCAAATAATTCTCTTGCCAGAGATTCATTGTTTCTATTGGCATCCATCTTTCTCACATACACCCTCCTCCTCTAACAAGATGATAAAATCCAAATGTTTCCAGATTTAGGGTTTTGGCTTTGGCTATCACATCATCTTTAATGACTGACTGCTCACAACAACATAGAGAAAATTGAGTATTTACTCCAAATCCTTTCTTAGTGAATATAACTCAACTGTTCTAATGCAAATAGTTCAAACCTAAACATAAGTAACACTTTAAGTATTGAAGGAAAATCCTTCTCCAGACTGGACACCAAATCATTTAGAAATGCAAAAAAAATCTGAAGTAGATACCCAGTTCTAGCTAGATTTTCTCGTATTTCCAATTGGTAAAAAGAAAAAGGAAAAAGAGAGGAAAGATTTATAACAGCAATAATGGATATACATTTCTGGTTAGGTAATGGCCAATTAGAGCACTAATGACCTGAAGTAAAACAATGGCTTCTTACTTTTTCAGATCAGGTGTAATCTGACTTGCAAAGAGCAGCAGTTAGAAAGCTGCTTGGAATGATTATATGGCTAAATGTACTTCATGGCCATCCATGGAGAAAAAGCTCCAGAACTGATCTCTGAAAGTCAGAGGCACCTGTGTTCAGCTAAGAAATTGCTTCTATACAGAGGTTTATGTCAAATATATTCCTGAATCCTGTCAAGGAAATACCATTGCAATCACATGAATAAGCCCAGCTTCCAACCTAGCAAGCAATGGCTCAGGGTTACATTCTGCAGGGCCTGGGTGATGTAATTCCATTCCATATTTGAAAAGACCTTGTAACCTTGCAAGTAAAACGCTTAAGCACGTGCTTAACCTCATGGACTGACACAGCTTTCAGGGATATAACGCTTGACAGAAACCTAGCAGATGGTTCTGACTTTTCTTGGATGGAGGCCTAGATGCTTAGAAGGATGTTGATGAAGTGTTTCATGACTATCTTTAAGCAATTTTTGGCTTTAATTCTAATTCAATATTTTTTCTTTAATCAAATGTTTCCTTCTTCTGCATCCTCAGACTCTATCAGCATCCTTTCACTTTCATCACCAGAAGTGCACTGCTTTGAAAATTGCAGAGAAAACTATACTGATTTTTTGGTCAGCAAAATTCTTAAAATTATAAAACAATATTAATTGTGCATTAAAAATTATTTTATTTCTATATTGTACTCATATCCATAGATTTGCACAGGAGAGGGATAGATTGAATCTTTCTGTATGGCCCCTATTCATAATCTCAACGCAATTTTATCTGTAAATTGTAAATGACAGATTACTTCATCTAGTCATTAATGTCAGAGTGCTATGCTTCAAGAGATGTCCACTAAAAAGCGGAGAATTTTCTGCTTAGAGATTAATGACAGAACTCTAATTATAGATATTGTTGAACATTTTATCGACACTATAACCTTTTATTTTCAAATGGGAAGTCATATAGAGCTGGGGAATAGACAAACAAAGACACTATTTTGTGGTGGTATAGCTTCAGCTCACAGTCAAGCACCCACACAGCTACTCTCACATTCTCCCACCTCACCCCCGCAGGATAGGGGAAAAAATAGGAAGAGCAGGAGCAAGAAGACTGGTAGGTTCAGATAAGGATGGAAAAATAATTTAACAGTTTCTATTACCAGCAAAACAGACCCAGCCTTGGAGAACTTAATTTGTTGACAATCTAAATAATTTGATACTAGTTTGGTTATTGTTAAACAGCAAAAAAGAAAACAAATATGTAGATGCTTGAGAAACACCTTTCCTCCTTTCTATGCTCACTTATACTACAAGCACCTCTCCACCCACCTTACTGCTGTCACAGGTTATATTCAACAGCTTCAGCAAGGCAACAGGAGTTGCAGGTGATCAGGGTCAGGATGTAGCATTTTCTCCCTGTTGTTCCTTTCTTCTCACACAATTTCCACACACCAGCATGGGGCCTCTTTGGGTTGTAGTAAAACTGGGGAAGTATCTGCTCCAGTGTGGGCTCATATATGGGTCCTTTGTGGGGTGATCTTCGTTCTATCACGAAGTACATCCTTTTCATCCTCTCAGCTTGGTACTTCTTCTGATGTTTCTCACTGTTCCACCTTTTTTTTCCCCTTCTTCCTCTGCCTGTACAGTTTGTTCTGCTCTTTCACAAAGACATTTGCACAGAGGGGCTTTCAGCTTTGTTGGGCTCAGCTGTGTCCTTGAAGCAGTCCATTGCAGAGCCAGCTGGAGCTGTATGTGTCTGGCATGAGGCAGCCCCTGGCTTTGTCCCACAGAGGCCACTTAGGCAGCCCCTAATTGCCAAAGACTTGCCACGTGAACCCAATTCAACATAATTTCTAGATTTCCTTGGCAAAGCTAGCAAAAATCTCAGTCCTAGTGAAGTCAGAATCGTTTATGTGTATATGTGTCTGTGCGTACCTCTTTGGCACCAAGAGTGCTTCCAAAATCCTAGCTCAGAATCATGAGAGGTTCAGGTCTATCTTGACTTCTCATCAGGCAATCTTCTGGCAGAAATAAGGTACAATTGTGCTCCGGTTTCCCCACAAATGAAACTCAGGTATGGGCCCCTAGCACCCTTCTAGAGACAGCCAGTTTGGATGATGTGGACCGTACTACAGCTGTGCATTTCATGCAGCCTGGAGAGCAGGCTCAGAGTTCCTTTTTTGAACCTTTCCGAAATCTACATCCAGGAGCTCTTCCCATTTGGTTGCTGGCGATCTCTCTGGCAGCTCTTCAGTATTTGAAGAACCCAATTTGGAGATCATCCCAACAAGCTGAAGCTCTGATTTCAAGTGGAAAGGAAAATAAACATTGCAGATTCTCAATAGAATGGGGGGAGGTTTGAGGAAGGAGCAGTTTCTTGACTCAACTTTTCTATGAGAACTACAAAGCACCAGAAAGTTTCCTGTAGCTTCATGCAGGTGCTGAAGCTTATCCATATAGGTAGTCCACTCCCAGCTCAGTGTGTCTGCTTGTGTAAGGATTTATTCACTTTAACAGACCATGTCAGTGACATCTAAAAAGGGAGGTACGATCTCTGAAACTAGGGCCTGGTATGTAAGCTGGAGGAAACACTGTGCAGAGTTCACACATATTTGAACTTCAGGGGAACAGAATGAAACTCAGGTTCAATGTCATCATGGATAAAGAGAGGATGTTATGAAAGAAATCTGCTTTTTAATCAGTCTATTCTAATGAGTTGGAAGCATTTTTAAATTACCCCATAATTTATATGTTATTTGCTTAATGAGGTATTTCCTTATGAATTGCTAATGACTGTTGTCAGGAAGACATCTAAAATACAGAGTCATCTTGATCTGGCAGTATTTCTATATATTCTTACTTTAGTGAAAAGAGACAGTCAGCCCCCTCTTGCATCAATAACCCCAAAATCGGGTGTATATTTCGTAAAGTTTTGTGGCTGTATGTTAGGGGATTAACCCTTTGAGCAGCAGTAGTAAGACACTCAGCCACATGGTCTCTCTCAAGATAGAAAAGAGACAGAGACAAGATTATTTTAACACATCTTGCTTAAATACACTCAGGACACTAACTCAAGAACAAAACACAGCCCATTGGTCCAGAGAAAGTAACACCACTTTCCCAGGCTTTTCTCACATATCCAGCAGGTGTTTATCTTTGTTATTAATACTTCTCTTATGTTTACATTAGAGAAAATGGCTAGCTTTGGGAAAGAACTCTAGCAGAGCCTGAGAAAATTGGACTGGAAAAACCCTCAGAAGAGGTTTTCCTGGGCCTAAATAGCCACAAAGTTTGGGTTGCTTTTGTTTTCTATAAATTAACATTTGGGGGGAAAAAGAAAAAGCAACAACACCTGTAAACAATCTTAATGGTTTTTTAGCATTATTTTCTAAATTCTTGGTAGCATATTGAAAAGAAGCATATAAAGACCAGATCTGTGTGCTTTTATCTTTTTCTGGCAATTACGACCTAAATATTTTTATAAAATTTGATCTTCAGATAAGGTCTTCCTGGGATCTGAGAACATCACTGGAACACCAGCATATGTGAAACAAAAGAACTGGTTGCATAATTACTTTGCCCTTTCTGTCTCCTTTTTGATTTCCTCTGACAATACCTATGCTGACTTTGGGCAGCTGCTGTGTCACTGCTTGGGGATTTTTGTTCATTACTTATTTTTTTTAATGACAATTTTTTTTCAAGAAGTAGTTGTTGCTGCAGGTTCAACTCTCAGATCAGTAGGCTGAGCTGTAACAGGAAAGAGGCTTTCTGTTGTAACAGGCACTAGCAGGTGAGCTTTGAAATTAATTCTTTTTTTATGACTTTACTTTTTTTTTGACCATACTTTTTCCTGTTGATTTATTATCTTTGACAGGCTTTTTAGTGTGAGTCACAGTTAGTAACATAAAAATCTTAACTGGAAAGGCTCCCCTCAAGTTTGTGAAAAAAAACATTTCCCTTGGTAGTTCACTTTCTGCTTTTCTGCTGAAAAGACTTCAAACCAGGCTGTGCTAGTTGAGCACTTGTGCAGCACATTTATCTTGGAAAACAGAAGTACTACAGAGGAGTAAGCAAGAAAAAATATGTGGGGATGAGTTATTTTGCTTTTAGAGGTTGTACGTATTTTTTTCATTTGTTTCATTTCTCCCTCAGTTTCTCATAATCATGGAAACAAAAGGTTTATCTGCCCTTAAGAAAATTACTAGAAGCTGACAGAGAAAACTTTCATGCTAGGATCAGCTGTGGCTCTGCACAAAACTTGAGTGGAATCCTCAGTCCTTACTTTCCATCTTTTTTTTTTTTTAATTTATTTTTTAAACTATGTTGTTGTTGATCCTCTGGAGGGCTTTGTCACTTTTCATAAAGTCCATTCCTTTGAAGGATCTAAAAATTATGAAATTGGTGGTGGTGTTCTTTTCCCCAAGTAAGTAGGTTGTACCTCTAGACAAGGAAGAGCATTCCCTCAGCCATTTTGCAGTGCCTTGCCTACACCATCCTTCAAGATTACAGAGGTACAAGGAAAACCAGTGGTGCATAAAGAGCACACAGGACACAACTGTGCTGAAATCCCATCAAATGCCCCCAGAGAAGCAGTGCGTGCTTCGGTTATTGCTTGTCTGCAGAGCCAGCGCAGCTCCGTCCGTGCTGCACAGCCACGCAGGGCTCAGTGCTCCAGTCTCAGCAGCAGCCACTTGGCAACCACCATGACCCTCCCTAGAGGCTTGATTAGCTTGGTGATCTGACAGAGAGCAGCTGACCTAATCCTGGATACCAACTCTGTGCATCCCCAGATTGACTCCAAGGTACAGCACAGAAATAAGTGACTGCAGTCTCACTGCGTCCTACTTCTGATGGGAGGAGCGAGAGTCACATCCCAAATAACAGAAATACCTCTGTCTTAGACCAGACACCAAGCTAGTTTAATAAAAATATTGTGCATTTTTTTTTAAATGAGGCTTTCTTTCTGCCACAGCTGGATTCCCTGTAGGCTGTGCAAAACTCACAGATTGCTCTTCCAAGAGTCAAAATATTCCTCTCTCTCCCAAAGTGTCACAGCTACATTTGAGGATTTGGGGGTTTACTGAAGATGTGTAACAGACAAAAATGGGCATGATGTATGTTGCTTCTGAGGATCTCGTATCCAGAGAATTTTCAGATTAATTTCTAATTAATGACAGTTGTTGCAGCAGTTAGCTACAGACCAAGTCTATGGAAATATGTCCAAGTTTAAGTGTTGTTGAAATTAAATATGCTGTTAATCATATTCTTCTGCATTCAGGGAAAAAAAAAAAAAAAAAAAAGGGAAAAACGCCCAACCAAACAATACAACAAACCCACCACAAAAATCCTACATAATATTATCAAAGCAACCTAAAGCTTCTTTGAACAGCAGGATGTGATTCAAACACTTACAGTTTAGCAATAGGTGTGGGTTTGCTCTAATACATTGTATTGAGACTTAATGGAAATTACCTGTTTCCAGATGCAGATATTTTACAAGTCTTTAGAGAGACAGGCTTAAAATGTGGAACAGTTATCTCTGCATTTCATGTCTCCTGTATATCACTTATGTTTTGTGGAATTTGTTTCAGTTACTTACCTTTATTTCTAAGCTCACAAAAGAGCCAAAGAAATGTGAGAAAAGTTTCTACCTGAACCTAACAGTACTCCAGCTATATAAAAAAGGAGGGTGTTTTATTGCACTGTGGAGAAAAGAAAATATTTTAGGGGGGTTGAGTTATGACTTCTCTGATATGTCCATAAAAAATTTCTGTTGCCTGCTGCTAAAATATTTCCAGTCTCAAATAAAGCAGATACAATAGACAGTGCAAGGACACAGGAGTTAGCTACCATATATATAGGTATGCAGCAGCAATCAAAAGGAGCTCACAGAGCAGTTGCACCTGACAACTGGCTGACATTGTATTTACAACATACAGAAAATTTGGAATGAGCAAGAGGACTCTAACAGAAAACTGACTTATTCTGAAGTCTGGAAATCAGCAAGTCATTTAGGAAAAAAAGAGCAATCATGGATTCTGATGTATTTCTCATTTATAATTAGAAGCCAAAGCACAAGCAACAGACCATGAAGAAGCTGCTCTTATGGTACAGTCACACAGATCTGAGACAGCCAGAGGAGAAAGCTGGCAAGGAAGCATGTATATCTTTCCCCCTATTACAGGGACAGCAAAATGGAGATGGTTTAGTGAGGATACATACTGCTGCATTGCAGCCAAGAAACATAAACAGAAGAATGTCTCTAATGGGGCTACAAAATAGATAGCTAGGGAAGGACATAAGAACAGAGTAGCTATAGACTGATAATTTCCCAGAATTCTTTCCCAGTATAGAACAATTTATGGTTTGGGACTTATCCAGCTTCTTTGTGAGAGAGTAAGTGTAAGGCTGCTTTCTGCAGTGGTGTGCACAGGATGTGGTGGGCAATGTCTTCACCAGACTGATTCTGTCTATGATAACCCACACTCTGACTGTCTCCATGACCCAGCATCCTCCTGCATCCTTTTCTCTGGCCTTGAGTCCACTTCCACACACACTGCAGAGAGTTCTCTGCCTGCTTAGTGCCTGAGAACTTGATAAGAGAACAGGCATTTATTTAGTCTCAGAGGTTCTGTGGGGGAAGGTATAAAACAGACATAAGGTTACAGACTTTGCCCTATAGCTATCCAAGCATATTGACAGGAACTTGCAGCAGATGCACATACAGACTGATGGTGGATGGTGTACAGAGCTTACACACCTAGTGGTTGTAGGGGTTATTTCAGACAAAAGATCTACAGTAAGTCAGGAAAGGTGACTCAGGGCAGGGGGCTGTGATCTACAATACTATGGAAATATTGGTTCAGCACTGAAGGCAGTTCAGAAAGAGTAGAAATTATAAGAAAAGGAACAGAAAACAAAAGCCAAAATGTCCTGCCAGGTAGCATCCACACTTTGATACTTTTGGTTCCCATGAGTGAAAAACATACAAACAATATGTAGTAGTGCTAATAAAGGCTCAGGGGAAGGCACCAAGGAAATTCAAGGTACAGAATCGCTTCCAAGGACAAGCTGGGCTCTTCTGCTGGCAAAGAGACACCCTGAAAAGAGATACAGCTGAGATTTTAAAAATTCCAAGAGCTTCCAGAAGGCCAGACAAGGGTTGGACTCTCACTGTCTCCTCCAACACAAGAATAGTGGCCATAAGATGAAGTTAGTCAAAGACAGATAAAAGTGAAGATAAAGACTTTCTTCATGCAACATGGTAGAACTGATTGGTGGAATTCCTTGTCAAAGTGTGTCATGAATGCAAAAAGCTTGGAGGTGCACTTGATGTGTTGAGTACTACTATATCAAACTCTACAGACTAGGGAATCCTGGCAGGGGAGAATATCTGGAATCTGGGAACATATAAGGTGAAGGATGCTTGCCTAGTTTTCTTTCTTCCCCATGCACCCATTAAAGACAGTCTACCGAGCTAAATGAAGCTTTATTCCAAAGAAGCAAGGCCATTCACATGATTTTATGCTGTGGTAATTTTTTTCTCCTACATCGGCCCACTGATAGGTAATAGGAAAGAGGAAAAGATCAAGAAAGATGGATGTCACTACTGCACTAGAGAAAGCAGTGATAGCAACACGGACCTCCTTGGGGAAAAGGAGGCATTTTATTGAGAACACAGTTCATATTTATAGGGTGTTCTGCTGAACTAAGACAAGACAGCAGTTCACTGGATAATTGGGAAAACGCCTCTGGGACAGTACTTCAGGATGGGTCCCAAGGTCAGCACCAGGTGTTAATCTATGTTCTTAATTCCATTCTATTTTGACAAAACTATCATCATGGGAAAAAACTCCCTGCTGGAACTGAAGATGTTATCAGCTTGGGAAAGGATCTGAGAGAACTGGGTGAGACCTCAGCCTGGGAATGATTTCCCTGGCTGTAATTTTCCTAGGCCTCTAACAGTGTGTCCACAGATGGACAGGAAAAATTCTTTCCTTTCCCAGAATTCTGCTATAGAAAATGGTAACAGGAATACTTTGGAGGAAGGTAAAAGTATGCATGTGCTTTGCCATTTGGCATATCATAGGAGGCCTAAGACACAGAAAGGACTCTTTGTATGTTGAATTCTTATGTGCACATCTACATCCAGGTGCTCAGGGGTGCGGAATCCTTCCTCTCCAGTTTTGGAGGTGGCAGATTTATCCCAGAGTAAATACAGTTCTTTGACTAGGAAGAAAGAGGTTTTATTTTCATGAACAACATGACAGCATGTTAGATCTCAGCCCTGGCAGCTCAGACATGCTGAAAGGACAGCAGCACACAGGGAGGCTGCCTCTTGCTGCAGATAAGAGACAGTTGCATGGCTGCCCCGGCACAGCCTGGATGCCTTCTACCTTTACAGAAACAGAGTGTTATATGCTATGACCAACGTTGCTGACACCATTCCCAAAGATATGGTGCTAGCAAGAGCCCCACAGATTATTTCTATGTTCAAAATGCAATGGAAGCTATTGTGAGCAATGCTGTTTAAGCAGCAGCTTTCATAATTTAGGAATGATGCTCAAAAGTAGTATGAAGTATGGCCCAGTTAGATAGTTATTCCATTGAGTGACAGTGCCCTAAAATAAAATTAAAATGGAAGACAAAAGACAATAGGTGTTCTACCCAGTGATAACTGTGTCCATAAAGTTGGAAAGAAAATTAAAAATTCCAGTGTGAAGTGGGAGGAAGGAGGAGATGGAAGCTGGACAGGATTACAGCTTCATCACAGGGCAAGGAACTGTACAGCTGCAGTGTTAGACAGGGGAGTACAGACCTCTCAGCATACCTCCTCCCCATGCCTGTGTAGTAACTCCCAGTAAGTGACCTACTGCCATCATCTAAACAAGAGGTGTTGACCCTTTCTTAGGAGAATCTTTCAGCAAAAAGGACAGTTTAATAATCAGGATAAAAATCCCACTAGGCTCTCAAAAATATATGACTATACATATAATTTGAGGCATTGTTCTGCTGCCTGACATAAAGAGGGTTGTGAATAACACTCTTCACTGACCTCATAGAAAACACTGGTATTATTTAAAAAGTCTGTTGTGTGTGTCACAGTGTTCGAGTAGAAAAATGTCTGAAGCAGAATGAAATCCTGTGTCATTGCATAGCAAGAAGAGAGACCTTATCAAAAAATCTGAGCAGTACAACTCAATCAAGAGCACAGCAAAATGAGAGACTGCATTCCTAATCATGTTTTTAACCAGCAAGTACAGCTCTAATTATATCAGAGGGTTATTATTTTTAATAAAGAACCATCCCCTGAAAAGATTTTTTCCTTATCTGCACACTTGCAAGATACAAAACTACTTCCTAGCTATAACACTAATTGTATAATGACATATTATCCTAACTACTTACCTCTTCAC
This sequence comes from Buphagus erythrorhynchus, assembly GCA_013400855.1. Classification (NCBI taxonomy): domain Eukaryota; kingdom Metazoa; phylum Chordata; class Aves; order Passeriformes; family Sturnidae; genus Buphagus; species Buphagus erythrorhynchus. The sequence continues at coordinate 17,244 of VZTT01008736.1, forward strand.
TGACTGCCTGTTTAAAAAGAGTTTTGAAATGTAACCAGCTAAGATAAGGAAAACATGCTTGGGTTCCTTCATGTTCCTGTAAAATGTATAAAAGCAATTGAACTTGAAGTAATCTTCATTCTGGTGTTTTTTTCCCTTGAAAATATCAAGTCATGTATTGGCCATTGTTTGGGTTTCTCTGCTGTCAGCAGCTACTTACAGGACTTTTTTTAGTTTATGTCTTATTTTTTTGCATACTTGAAAGATTAAGTACAGGATCATTTTCTTAGCCACATTTAAAAAGATAGGATTGGTGAACATTTGACAAAGAAAGTTTTTCTACCAACTGTTCCAGTCAAACATATGTTAATCGCTTACATACTTCTTTATGCCTGGTTTTCAATCATTCCAACAGCCTTTAAAAAATATGTATAAATTTCAAATGCATTTCTAATTCAGAAAATCAAAACAGGAAAAAATTGAAGTATAATTTTTAGCTATCTTCATTCATCATAAAGAAAATGGATAAAAAAGCCTTTATTCTTTCTGCCTTTTCTTTGTCAACATGAAAGAGTGCTGTTTTTCTCCAGTTCTAAAGACTGCCAGGAACTGCAGTACAACCAAAGATCTTCCCAAGGAGACAGAAAAAAAAAAATCAGAAGTTTAAGAAAACTCTAAGACAGCTTAATGATTTCTCTATCCCAGTATTCTGAAAATAGTCCAGCAGCTGAAACATTTCTTCATTAGAGAGCACCTTTCACCAGTCTCCCTTTGGGAGAGCTTCAGACTCTCCTGTCCTTTTGACATCCTCCATGCCCAAGCCTGCACTCCTAGGGCTGGTTAAATCTGCACTATATTGATTTTTATTCCTCTGGTAGTGTGTCCTTTTCAAAGAGTCTCCCCAAAGCTCCTGAGTTTAGTACAGAGCATCTCTGAAATGGATGCAGTTTCACAGCAGAGTCAACGTAATTAACTGATACCCAAAAAAATGTAAAGAAATAAAAAAATCCACAACTCTTATAATGTTTAAAAGCATTGACTGATTAATTCACAGCCTGTTATATATTACTTGTACCTGCTGTATGAGTCAGTCAGAGATAGCTACATTTACTGTCTACCATAAAACATTTAGAAAATTGCAAAGCTGGATCATAACATTTTCCCTGTCCAGAAAAGCATTGCATGTTTTTCTGCTTCATCTGAAATCTCTGATTATCTGAAGATTTATTCAGAAAAGTGGAAATAGTCTTAAACCAGGTCAAGTTTTTAAAAATTATTCAACTATTAATTTTAATGTTGGCAAAGTTGAAGAGATAGCTCACAGTTACAAAACAGATGGCTGCAAAATGGTAATAGCTATATAGAGGAGAAAAACACCACATAAAATGCCTAACTTTATTTGTATTTTCCAATTTTCTCTGATGCCTAATCCATTGCACTCTCATTTGTCTGCCAGCTTCAGCCCCAATGTAAGTCTAAAATGACTAGTATGAAATACTGAAACCATGGCTGCAGTTACTAAAAATGACTGAGTTAAGGTAAAAATAGCTTTTCCTTTTCACTGCTGTGGACAACCAGCAAAAACCAAGTCTTAAAAAAAAAGGAGTAATTGTCAGCAATTTGTACACTTACACATCCTTATGCATATGTGTATGCATATTTGTTGACATAAATTTCAGAAAGCTCTGTTTTCTTTGAAAACAACTGGAATTTGGGCAAGGAGAAAGAAGATGAGACTCCAGAGCAGTGACACATGGTTAACACAGATGGAAAATACTTTTCTGCCTGTCTGTTTAAAAGATTCCTGGTTTGTTCCTTTAGAAGCACACTAGACAAAGAAGGAGACTTTTTTTTTTTCTATGAAAAATGATCTCTCATTAGGAGACAGGAATATAAAGAACTCTGAAAGCAACTCCAAAGAATCACTCAGAAGCCCTAGGGAAATCTCACAAGTGCAAGATTATCCTTCCTGATAAAAGAAGGTAGAATTTCACCAGGGTGGTCTTCATACACTAAAAAGTAAAGGAGGCAATGAACAGAAATGCAAGTCAAATACAGACTTTTAATGTAGGCTACCAGACTTTGAGGATTATACCAGTTTGCCATGTTTAAAAATTGAGTATTTGTCTGCCTATATTTATTGATACTGCCTATATTTATTTACAGCTATTTTCCACTTTGCACTTTCAGGATTTTCATCCCCAGAGACTCTAACAAAGATACCTACATTTGGTAGTAAGAATGACACTGTTTCCAGCTACTTCTTAGATGTGCTCAAGAAAGCAAGCCATCATGAAATGCTTGATGAACACAGGACAAGATCACCAGTGTCAAACACTGTCCACTTGATGTTTAAGACCAGAGACAAACCTCTTCTGGGAACACATTAGGAACAGTTTATCCCCTAAAGGAAGGGGAGGACTTTTAGTCTCTAAAATGAGACTCTGCTCACGATGCCAGGTCATCTGCAGAGGACAGATGTTTACCAAGTGTATGGCTCAAGGCTATAGTAATTCCATATAGCAGAGAATGTTTCCAAGTAAAAGCAGGCCCTTTGCCACCTGCATATCTAATCCCAGCAGTGCACTCTTTCCATAAACATCACTTTGCCATGTGCAGCACAATCTCTAAGAAAGCACAGCTATCTACGAAAAAAAGTCTCTTTTATTTCACTTGTTCAGCACAGAGTGTGTGTGTAAGCCATCTATTGTGTGTTTTACTAGGTCACTTTTCTTAGCAGCTTTTACTCCAGTAAATTGATAGTTAACTCAAGGTAACAGGCACAGGAACAAGGCAGGAACATGGAACAAATCTCCCTTTGCATCTCTCATGGCACCTCAGGAGCAATGTTTGTGTGTTGAAAGACAGACCTCTANGCACAGGAACAAGGCAGGAACATGGACAAATCTCCCTTTGCATCTCTCATGGCACCTCAGGAGCAATGTATGTGTGTTGAAAGACAGACCTCTAAAAGCATGATTTACTCACAGGTGAAAAATGGGAATGTGCCTAACTTGTTTGCAGTGCTGAACCCACAGGATGACTTACTACAGAGATTTGGATACACCTCCAACTAAATCCTGCTCCAAATATATCATCTTCACCTGGTGTTTTCTAGCAGATCACAAGGGGTAAAAGCAGAAACAGATATATGGATGGATGCCTATATAGCTTTAGATGCACTTATTTGCCTTTATTTTCCCCAATGTTGTGGACATTGCTACCTTCCTCCAGGGAACTACAAATAGCAATGAATACTGACAAAAAAAAAGCTCTTTGGTATCAGAATTTGTCCACAGTGGAAGTCTTGATGGTCTTAGTTATGTCAGTACAGAAATACACTGCATTTTCTTCCACATCCTTAATAAGAAAACAAAACAGATAAAACAAAACAAGAAATCAGCACATAAAATCTTATTGCAACTTAGCTCGCTTTGCAATAAAAAAGATTATGTTTGTAAATATTATCTTCATAATTTAAATGAGCAAGCAACATAAACTAGGGTTAATTAGGATTAATTAGTAGACCTTCATAGCTAAGGTCCAAAGGAACATTCAGTGACATACTGAGGAGGGGAAGGGGATACTTAGAGTATCATTGCCTCAGCATCACCATGTGTGCTGCACAGAGCCACAAGTCCAGCAGTGCTTCCTGCCTTGCTCTCCCTTACAACTTAAAATGTACTGAGGACCTTGCTATAAGTTAATAGCAAACTATGTTTATTAGAATAATATCAATAAACCCTGCCCTCCACAGACTATCTGTGACTGCTCTACATATATATGGAAAACAAGGAGAGGGTGACTGAGATTTTTTTTTTGTAGGATTATCATCCAAGCTCATCCTACAGGTGTTTCTACGCTGTGAAAACTGGCATTTGAAATTAGCCAGTTCCCCTTTGTCAAAAGACCCTGACTAATTGTCACCCTCCACCCCTTCTTCACCTTTCTTTAGAGGTCCTGTGCTTGGGGAGACTGTTGTGATTCCATTGCTTCAGGCAGTAAAGGGCTGTCTCCCAGGAAAAGTGAGGTCAAAGATAAGGTTAGGTGCACATAAGGCTGCCAAAGGTAGGGCAGCTCCCAGCACATCCAGTGCCAGAATATAATAAAGATAACAACTCTTAGGTTGTCCCTTTTTCTCTTTTTTTTTTTTTTTTTT
>VZTT01008736.1:21400-40694 GCA_013400855.1 Buphagus erythrorhynchus
GTGTGTTTTTTTCCCAAATGACCAGGGACAGCCTTACAACTCAATTGACTGTAAATGCTCAAGTCAACACAAGTCTAAACAGAAGCCTGAACACAACTCTGCCATTGCACCTCAAAAACACACAAAACAGAATCAGCCCTCAATTATAACAAACCATGTTTTGTTCCATATTTCTGTAGTCTGAAAGATGATTTTATCATCATGGTCGTAAGCAATTCTGTAACTCCTGTGATACAGTAGTAGCCATTAGTGTTTGAATCAGCCCCAATGTCATCACACTCATACCTGTTTCTTCTCTTGCTTTCTGCCTTTGAGATGTAGGAAGTCTGAATGGGTCTTTTTGCATTTCCTGCAGGAAAGAATTCTCCCTTGCCTCAGAATTTATTATAAAACTCTTTCACTAATTTCCTAGCCTAAAATCTCCATACATTTTTTTTCTCCTTCTACAGCTCTTTTCTGTCCTTTGGAGAGTTCTGTTATTACGTCTTCTCCAGAGGTCATTTTACAAACTGTTCTTGTTCCAGGTGAATACAAAATCCATGCACAAATTCTCCTAGAAGGTAGGGAGGAAGGAGTTTTAGTTGCCATTTATTTTCCCTGACACAAGAAATGCCATTTCTAGAAACAGTCACAAATTTCAGAGACCTCTCCAGAGACTGTATTTTCTCTTTTCCTTGGGAGGATCAGAAGGCTACATTTCTGTGGGTTCTACATGTCCAGCCCATAGCCCACTACCATTTAAAACAGAAATGTATTAGCAAAAAGACTGTGAGCAGGATTTCTGTCCCTTCTCTCCCCTCAGCACACGAAGTGGCAAATGAAAAATGTCCCTCATCACACTATCAATATTCATAACACTATCCAATATCCATATTTCCACTTTGGAAATATCAATATTTCCAAAGTTTCCAAAATTCAGGTGTCCTAACTCTGGTATCAATTAGAGAAGTGCAACTGCAGCCCTAAGAAGGTATAATGGTCCCCGAGGAAAATACCTTTGATGGACTGGTTGGGAGAAATTATTTCCTTTCACTCTCATTTTTGTCACTGTCTGCAAAGGAGAAAATTAAAATGAATAATCCCTGTCCAAATATTATTTCCAGGTTCAGCCTGAGTCAGGATTTGGAGAAAATGTTCTTCTCCTTAATGAAGCCATTCTGGCAGTTGCATACTTAATGCTACTTTCCATTCTATCAGTTGGTGGGCATTGGATTGTTTTTTCTTAATCTCTTTACTTTCTGTGTGATTGATTGAGAAACCTCCCGCCTGGATGGCATCAATTCACCATAATCTCTGCTTATTAGGCAGTTTAATTACAACATCTCATTTTTTATTTTTGAGTCATGAATGTAATCAGTCCCACCCAGATCCTGGATACTTGTGATGCCAAAGGCATCAGCCATTTTTCCTCACATTTGACAAGTTACCAATGGTGGCAGCACATAAAGACTTCCATCTTCTTCTATTCCTAAGTACCTGACAAATGCACAGTGTTTCTAAGGACAAAGCAGAGAGGCTTTGTAGTCGTTAGGTTTTTTTTTTGTTTTTTTTTTCTAACACACTTATCTTATTAGATCTTTGCTAGTGTTGCCATACATGACCAAACCTTTGTCAGTCTAGCTCCTACGAAGGATCTCCTGGGAATGGCTCTGGTTTTTATTCACCCCAGGACTGAGATAATTAGACAATCTATCAACTGGAAGGCTAGCTGGGTTGTGATGTTTTCTTGTTATCTTGACCTTAATGTTTTAGATGCTCTACGCTATGACAGATATGCCAACCATAACCATTCCCTCAAGGTTACGGGCAGTTTTGTGCTCCCAAGACAAGAACAACAGAAACATTTACACTCTTCAAATTACCCAGTCCTCTACCATCTATCTGCAGTTCATCTACAGAACCCTGGTTTATATTGCTATTTGACCTGCTGTGTTAAGTAGCAATGCAGCAAGAGAAGAAATGTCTGTCTCAAAGTCAGCTTCTCCAGCTCCTTTGATTGATTTTACCCACTTCCCAGATTGTCAGAATCAGTACTGAGATCTCAGTATTAAGAACTCAGACCTTGAGAAAAAATGCAGGATCTCTAATTGCTCAGCAATGGTTACTTGTAATGGAATTCTCTCACACTTATGCTGCCTTTCTATCATAAAAAAGCCCTTTTAACTCCTTGGTATGTGAACATGAAAGACAGTAAAATACATTTCAAAATGGAAGCAGACTTCAGAAGACTCAGTATCTTAGCTCAGAGCTAAGAGTGAACGAGACAGGAGCTCTTCTGCAGCAGTGCATCTCCTGCAGCAATAGTAATTCTCAGTGCAGCTGGAAACTCAGGTTTTCATGAGAAGTGACTTTCACAGTGGAAGAGCAGAGATTGTTTTTACAGAACAAAGACTGATGCCACACCTTAGCATTAATGGTTTGCAGAGAGTAGGGGTGTGTATGTTTTTCTCTGCCCTAATAATAGCAAATGGGCAGGCAAAAGGAAAAACATCCCAGGATGTTCTGAAACTAATATGACCACAATGACAGCCCTGGGGATTAGGTTGAATGATGAGAAGTAGCTGTTAGAAATAAGAATATTCCTGGATGAAGGGATGGGATGCAGCCTCAGGAAGTTTGCTGGTGACTCTAAACTGAGGGGAATGGCTGGTACACCTGAAGGCTGTGCTGCCATTGACCAGCCTTGATTGGCTGGAAAGTTGGGCAGAGAGAAATGTAATGAGGTTCAACAAGTGCACATGTAGGGTCCTGCACCTTGGCAGGAATAGCCCCAAGGACCAGCACAGGCTGGGGGCTGACCTTCTAGAGCTGTCAGTGTGCCCTTGCAGCCAGGAGGGCCAGTAGTTTCCTGGAGGGCACTGGGAAGAGTGTGGCCAGCAGGAAAAGGGAGGTGATCCTTTCCTTCTAGTGAGGCACATCTGGAGTGCTGTGTCCAGTGCTAGGCTACTCAGTACACGAGAGACAAGGAGCTCCTGGAGAGGGTCCAGCAGTAGGCAACAAAGATGATGAGAGGTCTGGAGCATCTCTTATGAGAGGAGACAGAGGGAGCTGGGCCTGGAGAAGACTGAGAGGGGATCTCATCAATGCATATAAATATCTCCAGGGCGGGTGCCAAGAGGATGGTGCCAGGCTCTTTTCAGTGGTGCCCGGTGACAGGACGAGGAGCCGTGGCCATAAACTAAAACACGAGAAGTTTCACTTCCACATGAGGAAGAACTTATTTACACTGAGGGTGGCAGAGCACTGGAACAGGCTGCCCAGGGAGGTGATGGGGTCTCCCTTTCTGGAGACAGTCAGGATCCACCTGGACACATTCTGTGTCACCTGCTCTAGGTGGCTCTGCCTCAGGAGTGGGATTGGATGGTTTATCTGCAGAGGTTTCTTCCAACCCAACTCTCCTGTGATTCTGTGAAGTTCTGCATACCAATAAATCCCAGGGAAATTAATATCAGATGCAAGTGCTCCATTGTGTGGGGAATGAGACCCCAAGAGCACGGTTCTCAAGTTTGTATTTTGTATGAGACCAACAGCACAAGTTCAGTTTAAAACAGAATATCTTCTCCTTCAAGCTGGAAGACTCAACTTACAAAAGTAGTTGAATTCGTTCCTGCTTCTCTCTATCAGTAGAATCTCATCAACAGCATAAGAAGGACATGTTTTATTGCTGATGAAAACCAGACATATAAAAATGTACCAAAATAAGAAAGTGAAATAAAAACTGCTTTAAGCATGCTTAACAAGCTATTCCATCATATTGTCTCTCTGAATTTAAGCCTCCCTTGTATTTAAACTCATCTGTTTGAACATCCTGTTTATGGAGTTTGCTCAAGGCAGTCTGGTTTTCCCCATGCCCTTACATTTCTGGGAAACTCACAATGGCTTTGTGAATTACTGCAGTCATATAAGATATATTGTATATTTTATGAATTGCTTAATACAGTCTGAGCATACTTAATATGGGTAATAAAAGTATATGCTGTCTTTTTTTGTGTAACTTATCAAGTAATTCATAAATAAATACATCATGTAAAAGCAACTACAATTTTTTGAACTATCATTAAATTCTCTATATTTAAAACAAATGCTGCAAAAAAATACTGAAAGCTTAGCTCTAGAAATTAAAGAGGTACCATGAAAATGAAAATCTCATTTCTCCCTGAAAATCTGCTATAGTTACAAGCAACTCCTAAAATTGCTATAGGTGAAAGAAAAATGTCCTCTATTTCCTGCAGTTTGTTACATTGTGCATTTGACAGCATATTGTGTGTAGTCATTTATTACATCAATTTCTACTCTGCTGAGGATATTCTTATCAATACCAAGAAAAGAATAAAGCAAAAGAAAAAAGTGTATGTTTTTGAAAAAGAAGTTTGTAAATAATTTCCAAGACTTGCTAGCCACTGCTAATCAAGAGAAACTATTGGATCTGTATCGATTATTCTCTCACAGTCTGGTCTATGTTTTAATAAATGGTGTTATTAAAATCTTATTATATCAGAGGCTATATTTTCAATACTCTAACATCTCTTTAATGTTGCTTTGTTATTTGGCAAGCTGAGTGGTCCAGGAGAATAAAGCCAGGGGAAGATGTAGAAGGTACTGGCACAGCTGTATTTTCCTGTAGCATTGTCTCTGGTCTCTGGAAAGTCCTTTGCAGATGGTGAAGGCAGGGACTGGGACAATGAAGAGCCACCTGCTGTAGGAGATGATCAGGACCACTGCCTTGTGCCTTCTGCTCTCTTGAAGACTTTAGGATATCATTCATGGTCACTGATATTCAAGGTGGTGTGTCCCACAGGGCACATGTCTTATCCACCATCCACACAGGGATGTGTCAGACACTGCAGAAATGTACTGAAGCCCCCAGACTGAGGTGCCTCCATCTGGAGCCAAGTTTCAATTCTTGGTACATGCTTGAAATGATAAAACCTTTAAAGAAGCCCATGAGAGCCACTGCTGGGTAGTATATTACCCAAAATAGGACACTATATTCCTTTCATTTTTCCACAGAAAGGAACTTATATTTCCTCTCCTGCTTTGCCTCCTTCCTTTTAAAGTTTCTTATAACTTTTGTCCTGCACGTTCCACATGTTCTCATGTATCAATGCTTCCCACAGCTAGGTTGTGACATGAAAGGTGTGTTATCATCCCTAAGGATTCATCTTACATGGGACTCCCTCTAAATTTCAGCTGTATCTATGATATTGCAGAAGACAGTCACTGTTCTGATTTAACAAAAAAACCCCACAACACTCAATAGTGAGCAAATAAACTTTATCCAGAGGACATTATTACAGTGTGACACTGTAGCTGCAGGAACATATTTCCCAGCTCACTATTGAAATTCTATAATATGAATAGGAGGAGTACAAATGAGTTGGAAGGAAAAACAAATCTTTTCAATTGCACTTCATTTCTCACTTCAAAAGTATAATGGTTGACTGTGATCCATGACAGACAGATCATTACCCCAAAGTGAAATATATCTTCAGCTCTCAAGTCCAAGTACTTGCAGAAGCTCATGTTGTGGCTTAACCCTAACCAGCAACTCAGCACCATGCAGCTTTTTGCTTATTCCCTGTCCCCAGGTGGGATAAAGGGAACAGAATTGGAAGAGTAAAAGCAAGTAAACTCATGGATTGAGACAAAGAGAATTTATTAACTGAATAAATAACCACCAAAAGTGGTCCCTGGCCAGCCACCTCCCTAACTTCTTGACGAGCATGATGCCTTATGGTACTGAATATCCCTTGTGTCATTTGGGATCTGCTGTCTCAGTTCTGTTCCCCCACCAAGTCCTTGTGCACCCTCAACCCCTTCTCTGGGACAAGTATTAGTTAAAGGCAATTTCTTACAAATATTCTAAGTGTGTGAGGCTTCTTCTGCATTATCATGAACCGTAACCATCAATATCACTGTCATTAGTAGGATGGTTTTCTGAATTTTCATTATTCAGTTATGATATATATATTAAAACAGCAGTATTTTTTTTCATATGTAGAGAATATGTTCCCTATAAATCCCAGGCCAAATTCTCATTAGAACAGCAGGAATGGAAACAAGTTTAGATGGACCAGAGGAACATCATATATTGGCAGGATTTCTGAAATGACCACTTAGCAGTTCCTAAAGACTTGCCCTGTAAAAGTCACTGAGAGCAGCAAAGCTCTGAAAAAGACTTTCTGGGCATAAACTTTTCTATCATACCTGTGCAAAGCCACTCCATTCCCTGGAGAGCCCTCTAACATAAATGCTTTGGCTGACACTCCACAAGAATACTTCCTCCTTTTTCATCAGTATTTCCTTTAATAAAGTTTCAGTTACCAGTGTATAAATCAAAAACATAGGGAATATTAGTCCCATCCTTATAAAGAACAATTTACTGTAATCTGTTTTTCTGAAAGTTTGGTTCATGATGGTTTGTTGCCTGTTCCTGTGCAAATAATACAGTAAATCACCCAACTGAGCAGCAATTTCTCAGCACTGTCTTTATATTTTACCTGTACTGGAGCTATTTTACCTGTACTGGAGCTATTTTACTCACAATATTGTTTTCAGCCCTGAGAAGTGAGTCTGCAGAATGAATACTTGAGCCTGCATCCACAGTGAGTTCTGCTAGACCCCTCTCTGCACTTCTCCTTCCTTCTGGAAAAGACAAGTGACTCTCCTTTGTAAGGACACAAGCACCCGCCATGCAGACAGAGACTTTCTAAACACTTATCAGTTGTGGTATAAAAATCTTCAAAGGCTTATCCTGAGGCCATCTGCCTCTCCATTTGCAACACAAACCATGATTCTTTTCACTCACATTGGCAGGATTCTCCTGCGTGCAACCTTTGGAGGTAAGAAAAAACAGCCTGAAGGATCCCTGCAGCATGCTTAGTGCCCTCAGCTCGGTGTTCCTCCAGGGGCTTCACAAAATAAATGAGATTTATGGAGTCCTGAGTCCAGGAGACATTTGTTTGCTTTAGGCTTGTACAGCTAGTGCAGTGAAGAAGGTGAAGGACTACAGTGGAGCAATTTGGTTTTGGTGAGAAAGAGGGAGATCCATTACTCTTTTATTCATTAATAAACTGGCAAATAACTTAAAAATACAGCTGACCAATATTTTAAGAGTCTGTAGCAGGGGTGGCTGCCTTTTTTTTTCCTGCAACACTGCTAACATAAACAGCACAATGAGAAACACACCCTTCTAGAAACATGTATTTGACTATCTATTGGCTTAAAACCACACATGACTTACAGTTTACCAAATTACCCAGAACCTTCAGCAACCAAACTATATTACTGCAGAGAAAAACATGTTTCCATCCTTTCTTTTTATTTTAAAACTCTATTCCTTCTGGAAAGTGCATATTGTATTTCACTGTAACCTCAACTCTATTCAGCCCTGCACCAAAATGCTTATTTTCCATTTTATCATATAACGCACTCCATGAGTATGTTTTAGCTTTCTTGTTTAAAGTTATTTCAAGGCCCCATGAAAGCCTATGCATGCAAAAACTACATTATTGTGGTTTTGCTTTTAGGATGTTAAAAACTTTTCAAGTGCCTGCTCCAGTCTAAGGACAAAAAACAATGGTAGAGAGAAGGACTGTATAAAATATGTTATGTGGAATTACACTATGTGTCCATCTCACAGTTTCTGTTTGGTTCATAACACATCACGCCACTAGAAATTACTGGAAAAAATCTTTTTGATAGAGCTACTTCCTAGATACCAGCCTTTGGTTTAAATTACACTAACAAATACCTTTTCCTGTCAGTATCCTCCCTCTCCCTTATTTCCAATACTATATCACATTGAGCAGTGGGAAGGGGAAAAATCGCAGAAGAAAAACATTTGGAAGAATAAACAAGGACAAGACACCCAGGTAAAGGCACCATCTGTCCTCAAATGTCCATCACTACAAACTCTTACCTGGCAGCAAAGAAATATTAACTGTAGGTAAGTGATGAAGTAAGCAGGACCAAAAGCTGTGGTGAAAATTGAGAGAAATAATTCGATGGTGCATTTCTAAAAGGTTTGCTAAAGAGAAGGAACTGTCAAGACCAGTCAGGACGTGTAAGCAAGCCAACAGAAAGGAAATGGGGAGTTGGTAACTTAGTACCATCCCGTTGTCACTGAAATTCTTCAGAGCTTCTTCTATTGGAAAGCAGGATGTTCCCTGCCTGGCTGTTACCAGACTATAAATAAATTTCAAGTCAATAAGGTGTAGAAATCAGAACCTAGAAAGAACTGCCTATCATCTTTTCTGTAGATAAAGTATCATGTCTGATCCTCTTATACTAACTACCTTGGTCAGTATCCAAGATTTGCTCTTTCATTACTAACATATATCCCTTTAACAGCCAGGGCAGCTGAAAACTGCTCTAAGTAACATTGTCAGTCAACTAAATCAGTGTCACAAATCATTCTGCTTTAGTGATCTTCCACTGCCAACAGAAATTTTACATTTGTGGTGTGTCAGTGCTCCACAGCCTAACAGCATTGTGAGGAGCAGCAGGCCAGTCAGAGTGACGTGACTGTCCCACTCTGCTCTGCACTGGGGCAGCCTCACCTCCAGTCCTCTGTGCAGGGTTGGGTGCCACACTGTAAGAAAGATACAAATCTATTAGAGAGCATCCAAAGGAGGGTCATCAAGATGGTGAAGGGTCTACGGGGGAAGCCATAAAAGAAGCAGCTGAGCTCACTTGGCTTGTTTAGCCAGTAAAAGAGAAGACTACACATCACAGTGTCCAACTTCCTTGTGATGGGAAGAGGAGGGGCAGACACTGATCTTTTCTCTGTGGTGACCAGTGGCAGTATCCAAAGAATGGCCTGAAGTTGTGTCCAGAGAGGTTTAATTTGGATCTTAGAAAAAGGTTCTTTACACAGAGGGTGGTTGGTCACCGGGACAGCTCCCCAGGGAAATGATCACAGCACCAGCCTGACAGAGTTCAAGAAGCGTTTGGACAACGATCTCAGACACAAGTCTGATTTTTGGGGTTGTCCTGGGAAAAGTCAGGAGTTGGATTCAATGATGCTTGTGTGACCATTCCAACTCAATATATCCTATGATTCAGGGATTCTATGGCTCTAGAAGAGCAAACTACATTCTGAATGTGTCACTCAAATGCAAAATTCAACACTGGCTTTTCAGGAAACCTTAATCAAACTAAGTGTAGATGTTAAATTATCTACTTTCTACCGAGTCTTCAACACTGAGCCCCTTCTGAACATATGTGCAATTCTTGACAACCTCAGACCCAGGGTTGTTTGCTATGTGCTGGACTTTGCAATTATTTTTTGCCACAAGGTCCTTTTCAGGATCATTGGATCCAGATTCATTCACAGAGGGACATATTCAACTCACAATTAAGAAAAAAGCCTGCATTTTATCTTACCAAACTAGGAACACAGCACCTTGCCAGAAGAAGGCAGTGCCATCAGTGCCAAGAAACGATTGCTGATCACCAATCCTACCAGCCTACCTTTTGACTTTTTACACTGCCACAAACTGCTCCTGGATTGATCCATGACAGCATGCTGTCAGCCTTCATGGGCTGTAGCATGTTAACCCATGCCAGAGCTCTGATACACAAATGCATCAACTGTTGGTTGGCTTGGCAAGTCTTGCTTAGAAACCATGAAGTTATTTAGATAACAAATATCAACCTGAATCCAGTGAGACTTGGAGGTCTGAATAATTGCATGGAATTAGACTTTAATGCTTTGTCTTATGTGTCTTATTAGGCTTTCTTTCTGCTCTTGACCTGCCCATCTACTCTTCATTTTAGTTTCCTCTTAACACCATTTGCTTTCAGTCCTTCAGATTTATACCTGCCCTACTTGAGCCTGGCAAAGTTTCCCCTTGCTAGATGAAACATCTGGCAAACAACATGTTAGAACTGTCTTCAGTTCTCTAATCATTTTTGGTTTTCATTTGAAAACAAGCCCAAATTCATCAGGATCTATCTGGCAGTTATGTGTTCCAGACTGAACACAATGTGCTGGCTGAGGTTATGCTACAGTGATAGAAAGAAGAAATATAACTACACTGCTCTGAAACATGCCACCTCTGAACACGAAACTCTGAATTGTTCTGGCCTTTTTTTCCTGGCTTATTATATTGTGAAATTACCTGCAAACACCTTCCAGCATGATCAGTTTCTTCTGCTTCATATTGCCAGTGAGTCAAGCTGTTTCAAACTATTCTTCCTGCAATATAGTCTTCTGAGTTTTCAAATTGTGATTAATAATCTGACTTTTTGATCCTGCAGAAGTGTAAAGGATGTCAGTATAGATATACTCTCATAAACCTATTGGCTTAAGTGGTGCTATGACAGTTCAAGTTCACTGAGAATCTATTCTAAAATATAGCAGTGTGTGCTCCTGATGTCAATCAAAGTAAAGATTTCCACGGGGATAAATAATTTTTCATGTGCTTTTCTGAAAATAAAACTTCATTCCAGCAGCAGAAGCTCCAAGCAGCAAAGAATTTATAGTGAGATTTCTCCTTAGTCATCATTTCTTTCTCTGAGATATAAACTGTGTCTGTTTATGTATTTATGTATATGTCTCTCTTTATATATATTTTATAGTAGTCATGCCATTCTGCAAGAAATGAAATTCACAGATTTGAAAGTCATGTCAGAATTCGACCCTGTACTTTACAAGCACACATTGCTTATCAGTACACATCCATGAACCAGCCACTAGGTGTGAGTGATTATGTCTAATCTTTGATATTAATATAATTATATTCCCAGAAAAACAAAACGTGCAGAACTAATTCTGTTGTGCTTTAACCCATATCCAGCTCATGTGTTCTCCAATGTGACTGCATTTCTCCTACTGTTTTTATAAATTTGCTTTCCTGGCTATAGGAACAAATATTCCACAAATCCAGAACCACAGAGACCACTTCTATTTTTCTTGTTCAGAAGGGAGTTTATGAAATAGACTTAGATGTGATTGCATTTATCTTTCCTACAGTCAGCCTTGAGCAGCTCCAGTTTTTCCCATGCCTGAGGCTTTGCCAATGAATAAGGTATCCCTTCTTTCAAGGCACTTGCAAAAATAACATATGTAATCAGAACAACACATGTGCATTTGGAGAAACAGAAAGAAAGACATGCCCAAGATGATAATAGCTACTAGTAGAACAGTAGCAAAAAAATTATCTTCTTCTTCTTGAAAGATGCTTGTTTTCTCAAGTACTCCATACTGGTAGGGAAACATCCTTAAGTGCTTAGATCTAGGTGTGGGTTATGCTTCAACAGAGAGAGCTCAACTTTTGCTGAAAAACCAGTATGACTTACAAAACACCACACTAGACTCCTTTGTAGCCATTTGGCATTTCCTTCAGCATCTACCTTGAGGTAGAGTAAAAAAATCACTTTTCTGCATCCCAGTTTCCCTTCTGTAAAAACTGGGGCAATTGTCCACAAACTACCCACAAGAATCACAGTTTTGGCACTGTAGTTCCCAATGCCCTGTTTCACATTGATCTGACAATACTGTGGGATTCTAAGATGCTGTAAATGTAGCCTTAAAGCTCTGTCAAACTACCTTAATGAGTAACAGACCAGCCGAGATTCTCTTCCTACAGGGCATTAAGTGTTCCCGGGGGTAGGGCAGGAAAGGAGAGCAGTTGTACAGTCATTGAAGTCTAATTGCTGAAAAGTACTCTTTCTTTAAAGTTGGCACATTAAAACCAGCCCTCTTCTTCCTTTCTTTATTTAATGTCAGTAGTAAGACTGCATACTTTCACCCTAAGTGGAATAGTTTCAGCCCAAGCAAAAGCAAAAATCAATTAATGACAACTAATTAGCATTCTGTACAGCCCATAGCACAGAGCTCATGCCTCTTACAATACATCTTACTGCAGCTTAAGAAGAAATATAGGACATAAGATCAGCATCTGGGAAATGTCAGTGAGTAATTTTAAGAAACTCTGAAATTTATTCAGTGATAACTCATGTAAGGACATATCTAGCTATCTTTTATTGCTATGATTCACTTTACTGACTCTTAGAAGTACCTTAATCCTGTAGACAGACCAGCTGAGTTCGATGAGATGTTAATTAGTTTGTATAAAAGTGCTACAATCCAAGCCCTACTCTCATGTCACTAGGGTACACTTTAGTGTATATTATTTTGTTCTTTTCAGGAGCCTTATCCATTATGAAATCAATTCCATTTCCACAGTGTCTGGCATATTGCATTTTGGAAAAAATAATGTACAAATACTGTTTAAAGAATCCTAGTTCAAGAAGCTAAATTCTGAACAATTTTTAACTTAAAAGAACAATCCATAAACTCAAATTTCGAAAATAGTCAGGGTAAAGATTGATGAAACATTAAAAATACTGAAAACATCTTGCATTTTGAAGCTATGACCATTTGATTCTAAGACAAACACCCCACAATCAATACAACCTTCATTAATATATTAAACAACTGTTTTAGTCCAATTTAATATGCTCCCAAATCATTTTATTCCATAAATTGAAGGCATTTCAGCAATAACTCCACAAGCATTTATTGTATTTATTAGATATTAATTCAAAGTTTAGAGAGTACATTTTAAATATGTGGACAATTCATGTTTTTATAAACACAAACTACTGGAAACATAGCATAACTTCCACTTTTCATTGCTCAGAGACTGAATAGGACTCTGAGCAAGCTGATCTAATGGGAGATGAACTCACTCATGACAGAGGGGTTGGATTAGATGATCTTTAAGGTCCCTTCCAACTCAAACTCTTCTATGATTCTATGATTGCAAAGCCATTTGCATACAGCCCTCTGCTTATTAAGAGTATCTTACCTCTCTTCTGCAACATGAGGCTGATGCAGAAGATCTCTGCGGGGCCATTTCACACCCTGGACTGCAGGAAGGAGATAGTTGCTGGTATCAGCCTGACCACACTTCTCTACCACAGAGCTGCATTTATCCTTCAAGGCAGAGGCAGAAGAAGGTCATTATCATCATCATCATCATGTCCCCACTGTGCTCTGCTCCTCACAGTCATCTCCCTTTGGTTCTGTCATGTGGTTGTGACCTTTTAGCTTTCACACCTGGCAACTTGTCAATGTGTCTCATGGCCCAAGAAAGTCCTATTGTCTCTTCTAGGTGAATGAATGAGATGGCATATTGCAATGGCATACAGGTGCATTTCTGGATTTTTAGTCCATCTGTAAATTGTCTCAGACCATATAAGCAAAATTTGAGACAACTGGGGCAGGGAGAATTGATATCTCCCATAGTCATGCTGACTGATACTGGCCACTGTCTATCATGTCCTGCAGTTGATTTCTGCCCTAAAATCTAATCTAACATAATCAATAAGAATTCTCTATTATTCCATTTCCAGCAGAGACTCCTTTTTCCATCTACCCTGTCTGGCAGCAGACTGCATCCCAGTAAGATTAAGAATCTGGATATCTCCCAGTTATCTGTGGATCTTTATAAATCTGAGAGGAAAGTTGATGCAGGCAAGAAGTTTTGTCTCTGAGATCTTGCCATGCTCACTGTTATCATAAACTGTTCAATGTATCCTGACAATCAACTTAATATGGTTTATCTGATGCTTCTTCCATGTTCAGTAATAATATAAAGAATATGACTGCTATAGCAGAAAGTTAAAGCTACAGCTCTCTACCTATTTTTCTTCCTGTATGGTATTTTAAGAGTGAGACTATCATTAAGGGTGGACTAATGATAGATCTGTTTATCCCATAAGAGATTCATGTCTGATTACACTGAAGTATCAGACTTTTCCAGATCAAATTTTCTGACCTCAAAATATCAAATAAAAACTCTAATGTTAGATGAAAATGTAGTTCTAATAAACCTGAAAACTTCTGTCACTGCACAGATCAGTGATGGTACTTTGTTTAAAGCATGATAATATTTTTTAGAAGAAATAATTGTTTAGCAGTCTTTAAGAGAACACGAACACTAATTACCTTAGAAGTTTTTTAATATTAGCTTGATGCTTTAAAAATGTATGCATCTTTTATACATTATAAGACTTTTATGTATAAGGTTGCAAATTGCATGTCAAGCAATCCTATTGTATACAGATTTATGTAACTCATTTTTATTATATATAAAGCGTTTGCTTGACTTTTGTATGGTGTTATTTTGCTTTATAGCAATAAAAACACAGACCTTGAATTACTTTTAGTAAATTTCTATCATACAGATATATAGGAGCCCAAGGTTTGTGTTGATCAGGCTCTTCTTTCCACATGTATTTCTCCGTTGGATTTTTTAAATATTATCTTCAGGGCTGGACTATTTTACTAAAACCAGGTGCTACTCCAGTCATTCAGCCACAGAGTTAAAGCTTTCTTTCCTTTGTAAAAACATACTTGGGGACATGTGTCCAGATGATCTGACCCTTCAACTTTTGGAACAGTATTTTTCCTGACATCACTTACATTTAGCATGCTGTAGAAAGAGATACACGGTGAAAGCACCAACTGTGCCTGGCAGTGACATTCTTAATAAGGCGAGCAGAGACATTTGTGATCCTACAGTGGAGGGACATGACATGTTATCTGTACCACCAAACCACCAGCAAGGGAAGGACTGAGAGCCACAGATCCAGTTCTCATGTTTCCTGTTTCATTTTATTTTCCTTTGACTTGGAGATCCTGTGATTCTGCTGATGAACCATCTCAGAATACAAGTTTTTAATCCAGGTTTGTGCTTACCAAGAACTGAGAAGGAGCTCCAAATTTTTCCTCTCTCCCACAATGCAAGTCAGTGAGAATTTAGCCCTAAAGAGATGTTTTCTCCAGCAGAGCACTGCAGGGCTAACATGGAACAGCTGTGTTTAAATAAGCTCTCTTTGACACCTGCAGCAGACTATTTCTACATAAAGTGCCTCCCAATGTGAATTAACCTATGCTTTGGACTGCTGCCAGCCCCAACATCTCTAATTTAAAGCAAATCTGAATGTTTCTCTACTTCATAATAATTTCTTTCATAGCTGTGAGATGAAAATACTTTAAGCAATAGGTATACCAAGGATCAAGAACTTTCACACCTTAAATGACACTGCACACACTAAGTCATCTCTCACTGAAGAGAATTTGTATGTCTGTACAACAGAGGCCATCATTCTCACCTGTGGCAGCGTGCAGATGAAAACTAGCAAAGATTCAGAAAACAATATTTTTACTGTCTTATTTTGATATATTCAAAACCCAATGTTTTAAATTGCTGTTGGATAGCAAAAGCTCCATATACATATCCATCATTATCATCAGCTTATTAAGAACCACCATGACTGCAACCTCCAATTTACATAGTGAAAACAACTCTTATCAGTACTGAAGTTTCCATTTTCTCACACTCCTATTCCAAATAAGAGCTGTCTGCACCATCTTTTTGCTATCCCTTAACACAGTTCCTCAGGCAGTAATCCTGAAGGGAGGTAGGGAAGCAAGGGGATGAAAACACAGCACACAGAACTGAAAAGATCATCGGATTCATTTTTTTGGGGTCACAGGCAGCCATGGTGTGCAAATGCCTCACATGACAGGGCATTTCTGCAGCAATGTTCGGTCAATGTACCTTGGTTAGTGGAAGTCCAAAGTTTTTAGATGACCTTTGTCAGCCAAAGTGTGTTTTTTACATGTACAGGATGAATACAGCGTATGAAGTGTGTAGCTAAAAAATTCATTTGCTTGCTTGAGTTAGACACAACTGATGACAATGTTCAGCACAAAGCCACAACAACATTTAGAGTTCAAATATGAATTAAAGAAAGTCAAACCATCTCTATCTCGACAAATAACTGTAAATAATTTCAAGAAGATAATTATCTACTCTGTGATTAGCCTTCATATTCTGAGAGTGGTGTTGGTTAAAAATGTCTCATATTTCAGGTTCTCCACCAGATTTTTGGACATCAAGTGCCTCTTCAAAGTTTATGAGCTGATCATGGCAAGGCTCCTCCAGCATCATTGCTGTCCTTCCAGTTCCCTCTATTTCTGCCACACAGCTGGAACACTAAGAGGCTAACACCAAGAAGGCTGGGATGAACTCTGGTATTTATATTTCACAGTTTTATTATTCCTACCTAGAATAACTCCTGATGAACTGCAACTTCTCCTGGCACAATTCTGTCAAAAATATGTAGGTGTAAATTACAGTTTTTGGTCTTGCATGATCCTGAGAGCATTCTGATGCCTCCAAGCTTGACATCACATTTCTGCTTCTCTCATCCAGAGTCCTGGCTCTCTTGGTGTTTATGCACCTTATCTGCCCATGTGATAGATGAGCCTATCTATCCAGTTTCAAGAAGGATCTTGGACCACTGTTTCTGCCTCATGTCAGTGCTATATCATTAAGCAGGTGAAAAACTAAATGTTAACAACCACTGACCATCTCCACAATACCTATAGCCTTCCACTTTTTTCCCAGGAGAATAGATTACTGACTTGCCCTTGACCAGCTTCAAAGGCTGTCTGGTAGATAGGCTGCATTAAAATGGCCAGCCTGGATGCTGTTTCTATCCAACAGATCAGATGTCACTGAGAAGTTCCTGCTCAGGAGAGGTTGGTGAATTATCACAAGCTCAGGGAACCACACGGTGCACTTTACTCTACCTCCAGCAAGCTCCTCCAACAAACACTGACCAATGGAGTGAATTCCCTAACTATTTCACAGTTCAATGACTGGAAGCAGCCATCTGCTGCAGGGAGTTCCTGAAGTGGCTAGGAATTCTAAAGATGAGCAAAAGTAAAACATTGGATGCTTGCCCAAACTCTCAAAAAGCTCTGGACAATCTCTGCTTAGCTGATACATGCTCAGCTTACTTGCCTGAGCCTTTTCCATTAATCCCTTTCATAGTTTGGAGAATCTCTGCTATATCAGCACAAAAACTTATCTCAGCCACTAAGAACATGCCAGCTCCTCAGGCAAATGCCTTTGAGACTGAATCTGTCTGCTCCCTATTGCACCCCCATGGACACTTAGGTATTTTCTTAGGTGTGATGATCAGCATTGTTTATAGTGCTCTAGGTGCAGTCTAACTACATTATCTACAATAATACTACTATCTTTTCTGATTTATATTGTACTCCTGGCAATTCTGGTTGCCTTCTCCAATACAGAAACACAGTGGGTTGAAGGCCATGGGGAGTATCTCCATAATAACTCCCCAGATTTATTACAAACTCCTAGTAACATGCTGCAGTGACATTCTGTTTGCTACCTCATTGGCTTCTTTGCTATTTTACATCATCTCTTAGAAAAAGGCATTTAAATGATTTAAGTCCTCTGTGTCGAGCTTCATTGTTCTTCGTTATTTGCTGCATTTCCTGCATTAGTATCATATCCACACATACCCACACCTGAAAATTCAATTCTCAATAGTATTAGGTAAACCATTAAAAATAACAGAAAGCTGAGGAGGATACATTGATTCTAGTGATCCTTTATGCTTTCCATTTGCAGTAAATCTGTCCCATCCTTTCCTACAGAGGACTTTTATTTTGTTGAGCAAATGTTCTTCCTTCTTCCGAGGCTTAAGCTTTACAAGAATTTCTTCTGTTCTTGCCTGTAGCAATATTTTTTCCTCTATGGCAGAAATTTTTATTCTACAGCAAGACAGAGGCACTTGTTTAAGCAGTGTTCATCAAAATATGTATTTGGAACCTGCAATAGCTATTCAGTGATACTGGAACAGTGGAGTTTTTAATCCATCTATTAAAAAAAATATTTAAGAGACTTACTATGGTGGCAGAATATTTTGCATAACACTATGATTTATTTTAAATAACATATTTCCAAAAGTTTCTCCAGAATACTAGCCAGAGCTAAAAAAGATTTCAAAAATTAAACTTCGAACTTAAAAGCAAAATACAATAAAAATTTTGCAAGCAAGTTAGTGAAGCAGGGATGTGTTTGGAGACAGAGTAATTCTCATGCAGGATGGTTTTCTCAACTAATGCCACTACTTGCCATGACCAATACACTAGAAAACTTAGGAGAGCTAAGCTGAAAGGAAGACACAAGATGTCACAATGAAAGACCTTTTTTTGAAGCTTTCAAACTTTTTTTGAAAACTAGAATGCTTTTTAAATGTGTCTTAACAGAAATAAGGGCCAATAAATTGTCCATCAAGATATTAACTTTTTTCAATGCTACTGAAACTGTGAATCTGATCTCCCCTAGTATAACAGCAAAAAATGCAGTTGTTAACATGTACTTTGCTGTAGACTGTTCCTTCCTGCCTTTATGTATTTGTGGGAGTCAGACTGTAATTCAGTATATTAGGGACCAAATGAACAGGATCCCATTTGTAGATGTGGCTGTCCATCCTCCCTGTGTGCAGAATATCAGTAACAAGCCATGTTCCTCTCCAGGTTGTGCTACTCGTTTGCTACCAATGCCAAAGACATTTGCCTGGATGTTCAGAACAACTAAAAATCAAGCCAAATTACATTAAAGCTGAAATTAATATCTTAGAATCACTACAATATTTGCACTCTGAAGAAAATTATTCAGATCTGTGTACCCAACATGAATCATGAAAGTGCTAGCCAGATCCGACCCATGATAAGCTTTCAGGAAGAAAGAAATAAACTTGGTGTGCCTTGCTTTAGTAATGGTTACATGAACCTTCAGGAGAGATGTTTTCACAAATGTAATTTCTAGCAGAAAAACGCCAATGTTCTCTTCCTGTTCCACAAAAAAAAATGAAATTGATTAAATCTAAACCAAAATTTTATTCAAGTAGATTTTTAAATTAAGAAAATAGTTTTTCACACAACATTAATGCTGTATTATCCTTAAAGATACCTGAGACAAGTAGAGACTAAATTACCAGACCACATTTTCAACATGGCAGGGATTGAATCTTGACTTCTTGAGGACAATACCAAAGCCCTAAGTACAAGCCAAATTTTCTTCTGTTCTTCAAGTAATTTCAATTTATTCCCTCTAGATATGTAACTGGACCACTTTATTGCTCAAGTAAATGCATAAAACTGTTACCTTGCCCACAAGACCCTTCTATTACAATGTCATTCCCATGAATGCAACATAGAATGAACAGAAAGATTTGCCACTTTATCTTTAAATGTCACAAAAAAAGGTATTCCTGTTTCATATATTAAATATTCACAACTGCACACAAAAATGTTCTTAATCCTGAATCAAATTCTATTGGCACTCATGGAATTAAATATTTTGCAACTTATTAGTTAGGTACAAAGTATTTTATTTTAATGTGCAACAAGGCCTCGATTCTGAGTCAGGTTCAAACAGTAGCATTTTAATTT
>VZTT01008739.1:0-46885 GCA_013400855.1 Buphagus erythrorhynchus
CTCTCTCTCACACACACAGTTGGTTTGTCACAGGCATTGCTGTGACCCCAGCAGCAGCTGAAGCTGTCCCACCAGAGCCAGCTCAGGTCCAGCCCAGCCATGATCCACATGGGAGGTCAGAGGCTGAGGAAAGCAGAACTGGTTTAAATCCAGTTTGCCTACCATGGCTCCAGTTCAATGGCCCCAGGACAACTCTGAACAACAGCAGCAGTCATGTTAATAAGATCATTGCTAAGACCTGAAGTGGTGTATGAGAAAACAGTGAGGGTTGTTCTCCTGGGAGAGTGTTCTTCTTCTCTTTCTCCTTCAATGACAAATTGTCTGGCACATGACTTACTACAATGGCCAAAGATGAATGACAGAGAGTTCTCTCACCCTTCCAAGACACACACTCAGCTTGTTTAATTTTTATAGGCCTTAAAGATCTGGAAAGCTCTCTACATAAACATGGACAGATTGAGGCTGTTTACTCACCAGTGCTCCTGGGACTATATATTTTTATGAAACAAATTGTTATCTATTATGAAGAGCAACTTTTAATTAGCTGAAAGAAGGTTGTAAATGTTCCGAAAGTACATAAACTTACAAAATTAATATTCTGATCAATAACTGCTGGCTGATATATGACAGGTCATAACTGTCTTCACAGGCAAATGTACTAGCATGTATTTTTTTTCTAGACTATTTATTGCTGCTTCCGGAAATTAGCATAATTAATCAGTGGGAAAATACTTTCTCTATTATATAAAATATAAAATATGTCACTAATTAAAACCATGAACAGAAGATCTAGTAGGAAAGCAGTAGGGAGCCTCCTAGAGTCAAGGTGATAAGAAGAGTAGTGAGCTCATTTCAACTAGAAGTTTCTTTCTCACTTACTTTCCTTGATTGCTCCTGGGCATTAGATAATTTGAGGTGTCAGAACTGTATATGTTCTGACTCACTTGAGACTGCAGATGTTTGTCTGGAGTCAATGTGGTAAGATCTGCAGTGCCAGAGGTGCATGGGCTCCATAGCCTGCAGCCCATAAGAACCTGGCATCACCCTGGACTGCCTGTGTCTTCCTATCTTGAAGGAGAAGATGCCTATTTACACATGGATCAACTGGATGAACCTCCAGCATGAGTACAAAAAAGAGCTCAGATTCATATCTGTCACACAATTTAGACACAGCTCTAGTGGGAACCTTCACTTCTTTGAGGGAAATGGAAATGGTTGAAGATAATTGCTTTACCCCAATTTAATGCAGGAAAATATTTTAACATCAGCTTCCACAGAAATACTGCATGTTTTTCACTCTTTACTGCAATAGGAAAGGACAGGTGTGGAGAGATGGGAATTTTATTTCCTTAAAAGCAAGATGCTACAAGACAAAGAGCTCTTTATTTGATCATAACATCCTGACCTGTCTGCCCAGTCTGCCACCATCAAATCTTTACACCTCTCCCCACAGGTATCTCTGTCAAGACTTGGGTGTTCAATATTTCTGAAAACAAAACAAAGCAAAACAAAACAAAACAAAAAAGTGACATCATAAATGTCCTAAACTTTCCTAATGCTGAAAATCTGTCCCATTCTATTTTACAGCTGCACAAGAGTGTATCATTATAGGAGTACTTTATTGACTGGATAGCACTCAGACAACAGTAGAAACCAGTCACTTCATCTTCTGAGCATCAGTGTCTTGACCTCTGTCACTGGCCTTTATAATTCAGTTATTTTTAGGGCTGGCTTTTTCCTCTCTGGCTAGGAGCTAACACAGTCTCTCCTGTGATCCCTGAATCTCTTCCAGAAAGGATCCTGACCTTATGTTAGGAAGTCTTTCCTAACTTTCCCTGGAGCCTTGGGCTCAGGTCTCAGCACAGCTGGCTCGTGTGTGCTGATGCTGTTTTGAGCTCCACGTGCTCTGAGAGGGCTCAGGGATGGACAGCAAGGGGGAGCCCAGACTGACCCCATGGCCTGGCCCTGAGCAAGGCATTCCTGTGCCCCTTGCACCCTGCCACTGGCACACCTGGGCAGCACCTGTGGGGCTGTGCTCTTACCTCCCCCACCCTGCCCCTCCATCCCCTTGCTCCTGGAGGTGATAAGGGAGCAGAGCGTGGGCACCTCCTGGGCCTGGGGAGATCTGGGGCTTGGTCTTTTCATGCAGGTGCTAGAGGGGAGATCCTTGTCTTCTTTGGAGCACGGAGTAGCTGCAGGCACAAACCAACCACTTGTGTGGGGAAGAGTGGGGGATGATCTTTCACACAGGCCCTTCAGATGGGATGTCCTCTTGCAGTGAAAGCACGTCACAAATCTCTTGTGAACAGGGGTTTTCCCTGCTAACAGGAACATTTCCCCCCTCCTTCCAGCTTTGCATGCCTCCTGATGTTCTGCCTTTTATCCTCCAGGTAGCTGGATCCCAGTGATGCAACCTGAGATGAGAGGCTCTTTAAGATATGGAGACTGATACCAAAACTCACTGCTTTTGGGGAGTCAGAGTGGGCCCAGCTGCTGTGTGTGACAGAAGAGTTAGCTAACAGTGCTGGAAAGGCAGTGTACACTGAGTTCTTGCAGCCTCCTTGGGCAAAAGAATCTTGCAAAAAGAGAAATTTGAAGTTTTTATCCTCTCTGACATCCTCTTGTTTCTTTTTTTATAAGGTACCTGTCAAAAAATGTTTCTGATGACTTGCTGTAACATGCCAAATTTCTTCATATCTGATGCTTTAAGTTTAACTATATTTATCTTGTTTATGAAAGCTGACAAGTGATACAGCCATAATAGTGCCAGCAGAAATTGCACAGCAATTTTACTTGGGTTCTTTTCAAGTCAGTGGAACTGTTAAATGAGATTAGTGCAGTGGAAGGGTTTATTGCAGCCGTGAGAAAGCAGATAGACACATATCGCAGGGAACCAGCGACAGACTCAGAGGATCACATGCAGAGACATTGTGCCAAGGAGGGCTTGCCAGGATAACACAAGTGCATCTTTTAGCTCTGTGGAGCTCTGCCTCACTGTATTTCTGATGTGGTTCTCCACTCACCCCAACAGGTGTCTCTTTCTTTCCTTCTCCAAACCCTCACATATTTTTCAGTGCCTTATTCTGACACTGGTCATGCTTGTAGCTTGATGAGGTTTTTGAGTAGTAGTGGGGAACTGGAAACAATGGTGCCTATTATTCTCCCTGTAACCCCTAGCATAGCCCAAGAAAATCTGTGGCTACTGCTTTCTTTTGCTAGCTCTGTTTTCTCTGTTTAAAGAAGATACCTTATTAGGACTACATCTTACTGCTGAAGTAGTTATATTCACAGAAAAATAAATAATCTTCTTAGATAAAGAAGTGCTTTTCCTTTCATATGTGAAGTCTTGTTATGTATGCTATGTTACAATATGGGTGTATATGCATATATATGTATATGTGTATATATATATACATATGTGCAGGTCCATGTTGATCACCTTCAGAGACTGAATCCAGAAGTTTCTGGAGCAAAGAGCATACCTTGTGTACTTGGAATCTTAGCACAGACTGCGGTGTAAGTCCCCATTCTCTCTGGAGCAGACATAACTCAGAGCAGCTCACATAAGGACCCATTGAGATGTTGCTCAGAGCTTCCAGCTGGGATTCAGCCTTTTTCTCCTTGCCTCAGCAGAAGCCCTGCTCATGCTCAGCTCATTTCTTAAAACCCCCTTCCTACATGCCATGAAAGGCTATTCATATTTCAGCCCCAGTGACAGGAGAAGGGGAGAGCTGGAAGAGTGTCCAGCTACCAGGTGGAGCAGCAGCTAATTTAGCTCCAGCAGGGATAGAGACTGACAGACACAATGAAGATGTAGGGAAGGGAGGAGCAGCTGGGCAGTGGACAAGGCCTGTGAGCCTTCCAGCTCCCTGGGACATGGTTTGAATTTGTTCCAGCCATTCAAAATGGTCTTTCACTTCTTGGCAGAAGCTAACAAAGTTTCTTAGCTAAGCAAAGAGAGCACAAGTCTTCATTGTGCATGGATAGAGACAGACACTGGTCATTTGATTATTGTTGTTGAGAACATAAATGACTGCAATGTTGCAAATGCCACTGGAGGAAGTGAGAGGCTCCCTCATGAAGAGGCCTTGGATGCTATTTGTATCCAGAAGCATCCTGAGATGAAATCATAATTCTCTGGCTGAGTGACCATCTCCACACTCTGATGTGTTGCTTTTTAACTGCACTCAGGGGGCTACTGCTGAAAGAAAGGCATTTCTTTATCTCCCTACTAATATAATTTCCTTCTGCACCAGCAAGTTTTCCTTATGCATATCTATGCTTTGCAATGATGCTTACAGACTTGCCTTTGCAGACTATAAGAAAGACCTGAACCCACACCTAATAAGTTGCTTTCCATACCCCAAATAGCTAAAAACTGAAGAGGAGAAGGATTATTCTCCAGACTTTACAGATGGTGAACAGAGGCACAAATAAGCTACACAACTTCCTTGTGATTATTCTGGAAATCTGTAAAACAGCCAGGCCTTGGACCAAAATTTCTGGTGTCCCTGTGCCAGACTGCAACCACAGTCTGGCCTTTCTCTCTGAAGGTACATATTTGTAGAGTTTTAAGGTCAGAGGAATGATCAACTTATCTAGGCTGACCTCCTCTGTGTCAAGTCCAAGAATTTCTTTGATCATATTTTGAGCATATTTTACAGAAAAGAATACAGTCCTGATTTGAGGACACCAGGACGTAGGAAATAATTTTACAACTTCCCTCTGTACTATTCCAGTGGCTAATCATCTTTGTTGCTGAATTACTTTTCATATGAGTCTGGCTTCAATTTGGTTCCCATGATGCTTCTTTTCTGCTAGATTAAAGGGGCCTTCTCTATCCATGTTTTCTTCCTCTCCTTTTCCCAGACTATTTTTTCATGTGTCTGGAAAGCAGTCAGGTTGACAAGTTACTTGATGCTGAATCCTGGGGATTTATTTCTTCCACCTCATGTCTGCCTTTGCCATTTTCCCTTTTCTTTTGTAGTGCAATAATTAGAAAGCTTACAAAAAATGAGAGGGGAAGGATGAAGGAAGACAGAAAGAAATATTCTTTACTTCCAGATGCAGTGAGGAACATGCAACCAAAGGAAAAAGATTAGCAGTGATGATGCCAAATTCTGCTCCCATTTGTATTTTGAGTGATAATTTCAAACTTGTGTCTGTTAGGTAAGGACTTACCTTTTGTTAAGTGAAACAACCTGATGAACACCTGCCACCAGATACTGATTATGTGGGACTCCAGTCCTGGTTTGAGGAGCCATTGTTGTATTGAGGCTTTTCCTCAGGCACACAGAATATGCTGGGAATTATTTCTGATAAGAAGAAAGTCTCAGAACTTCAGGCCTTGTCCTTTTCCCATTTACTGCAGACAATATACCTCTGATATGACATATCAGTGTTTTCTTGTGAGCATTGGAATGACATGAAACAGTTGTGAAAAATCTTGGGAAGGTGAAAAGATGCAGGAACTGAACTGTAAGTCATATTGTTCTGTATAAAACACATGTGTAATTGTCTGGAGTATTAAAAGGACCCATTTTCCCACATGGGTGTTATCTAGGTTGAGGTGATAATCTTTGGTTTGTGTCTGTAGAGTCTAAGACCTCTTAGTCTGTCCAGAAAATAGCTTAGATCTAAAGATTTCAAGCAAATCTCCTGCTTTATCAATGACTCAGAGCCCATTAGTCTGAGTGTGAGTATTTAGACCACTAACACTTCTAAAGTGTGAAAAGAGAACACAACAGTGAGAAATGAGTCAATACCAATTAAACATAGTGAAAAACAAAGATGTGACATCATCAAAGCTCCAGAGAAAAAGCCAGAAACATCAGAAGATGTAGAACCTTAAGAGAAAGAGCAGAAAGGTGGAAGGAGCAGAAGCTGATCAAGATCAATGTTTAACTTTTCTCAAGAAGCAAAAAGACAAGTGACTGACAGCTGCCCATGAGCAGGGGCTCAGTGGGGAATATTCACAGCAGTTTTGAGCCTGGGATAAAATTGAGACTGCAGGGCAGGCTTTTCATGAGATTCCTAGTCTGTGTTACAGATGCCAGTGCAAAAAGTGAATTCCAGAGAAATTAGTTAGGAAAGCTAAACTTCAACCCCTTGTTTCCTCAAGGAAGCAGCATGACTATTGGCTGTAGCTGTGTAGCTTTTCATACCTTTGTGATTTCAAATTGGAAGTATCAATACTTGGACCTGGTACTTTATGAAACGTGATCTAATAGAATTCCCAAATCAGCTAGAAATTGATAAGCCTTTACTCCATTGCACAAGAGGTTCTCTGTTGTATATAACTACTACGAAACTTGTCACCCCTCATTCACTGTTCTTAAATGCCAAATCCAATTCTTTCAGGCTTCAGTTAGGTTTTTCCTTTCTTCCATATTGTGTACTTATATAGAAAAGAATTTGAGCATCCTAAAATTTAGAATTTGGCCTAGAATTTAGAATTTGGGTGTCCTAAAAGAAATCTTCCTAGAGGGAATCTTCCTAAAAGGAAACTGCATCTATTTAAAGTAATAAAATATAGACCATGTGATGCTGGAAAACCATCCCATTCATTAAGAGAAATTATTAATGGGACACTTTTTTACATTTTTTTTCCCCAAGAATTTAAATCAAACTTGTGTAAAAGGGCAGATAAACCAAGGACCCTTGAAAAATAAATAGGAAACAGTGAAAGCATCCACAGCTCCAGAATGATCCCAAAGCCCTTAGTATATTGTATTCTCTTATAATGTTATAACCAACATAATTTTTATTGGCTGAAAATAGGGAAATAATGATAGGAAAGTCACTGTACTGACTTCAGGAAGCACAGAACAAAATTTAAGGGATACACGAAAGAACTCCCCTTAAAAGTGCATTCCTAATTCAATTTCTGTCTCTGTGTTTACCTTGTTATCAGATAGATGAAACCTATCACCTGAAAAAAACTATTTATCCTTCAAGGGAGAAGCAGTTCTCTCGTGATCTGTGTTTTTCAGACACCAGATGCTGACTGTCCTGAATAGGAACATCAGAGCTGGAAGTGAGGTGCTGTTTCCAGAGTGCACAGGAGGAAAGGCACTGGGCACTTAGGCTTAGCATTGACACAATGCCTCATATGCTTCAAAATGGACCTAGATACCTCCCTGCAGGCACAGGAGCTGGGGCTGTACAAACTCAGAATTTTACTTTGAAAGACTGAGGTAAAAAATACCTGAGGAGTGGGTAAAGTCATTCAGTGAAAGTTAAGAGTAGATTTTTCCTACTCAGTGCAATTGGCTTTGGGTAAATCTTCTTAAAATTACCCCTGGTTTTAGGTATCTCACTGCTATGGGTTTATTTTCTTGGTTTGAAATCCAGCAAGCATAACCAAAGGGGCACCAAAGTACTTAGGGGTTAAGAGGAGATTGTTACATGCTCTGGAGCTGCAGATGTGGCCAGTGTTGGAGACAAGAATTTAAAGTGCAGTAACCTACATTTCTGTAACAACCTGTGATCTTATTTGTATTTCATTGTGTCTTTCCAGAGTCCAGAAGTCTTTTGTAAATTAGTTTCACTGCTTCCTTTGGGGAGAACGAAAAGAAAAACTTATGTCCATGACCTCATAAATTATAAATAGATTAAAATGGTAACAGCGGGCCAAACTCAGGAGCTGACATCTTAAGAGACAATTGAGACTTTTGCTAATACTGATAGAGAGGCCACATTCTGGAATTTCCTTTGTGTGACACCAATTCCTTCATCCATAAAAGAATAGCAGGAAAGGAAGGAAATGCTTCACTGTAATTTATACAGGAGAAAACAGAAAAAAGATGTTTGAGTACCATCCCAGTACAGGGGTGAATTAAATGAATGTACACATAAAATTTACCTCTTTAGGGGATTCATGTCAGCCTCAGCTCCTTTGCACAGGGAGGAAATCAAAACTAACATAATGCCACCCTATGTCACTATAGGGTGCCTTCACTTTCCATTAAGACAGCGCTGCCTTAATGGGTAAAAGGAGATAAAAATTCATCCTCTATTAATCAAAAACATTTTAGAATGTGACCCAATATCTGCACAGGTGAAACCCACAGTAATAGCCTGAGCAACGTCAGGTCCTAATTTAGGCATCTTCTATTATTAATTGTGGCAGGTTTGCAGGAGAGCACAGAATCATATCACAAAATCCTCTGGGTAACAAAGCCTTGCAGCTCTGTCTGGAGCAGGGAGGATGAGGAGGTTACAGGAGGACACAGCAGAGCCAAAGCAGGTCACTGGATGAGTCATTCACACTCAGGTATTCACAGCTACCATTTCCTGGTTCCCATCACCAGACAACACTTGTCTTAGCACATTATTCCCAGGTTCCTAAGATTTTATTTTAAAAGCCAGAGTGCAGGCTTTGGATGATCACAGACCAGCAATTGTACTCTCTGAGACAGAGATTCACACAACCCAGCAAACTCCACTGGACATCCTCCACCTGCATGGCCTTTCCTTGATATCCATGTCAGTCTGACATGAAATGATGTTAAATGAGATTAGGATAACAACAGCCATGGGAGGTCAAGAAATTTGTATGGTGTATAATCAAATGTGTGCCTCGAACAGGTAGATTCTCGCTTGATGAGATCGTGGGAGTTAATTTTCATTTAGGAGAAATAAGTATTCAGTCAACTGAGGCCCTTCTCTTTTACATACAGATAGGCTCCTCAGTTCATCTGCATTCTATAAAGGCTTGTTATTCTTCTGTGTTTATCAGATCTGCGATATGGAGGAGAACAGAAAACGTGTGTGATATCCGCCAGCTGGATTCCATCTGTCTTTTCTCTGTGGAGATGGAGTTTCAAAGGCTACATCACATCTACTGTCACACCCTCTCCCGACATGAGAGGCTAAGTGTAAAGTTTGGCCAAAGTGTTGGAAAAACAGTATCTCTTTTGTACATCACAACTATTTCCCTACCTACACAAAAGTAGCATTCTTCCTGTTCTGGCATGCAGGGTGTATTGTTGCACTGTATCACAACTTTTTTATTAAATAAGAGGAGTCTGGCCAAAATTATTTCAGAGCAAGTTGGTTGGGTTTTTTGTTAGGGTTTGATTTTCTTTTTCAATTGGACTCTGTGCACCTATGTGTGTGTTGGTTTGTGTATAGAGCAGGGTCAGGGAGACTGTGACTGACAAGTACAAGTGCTGTTTGATTACAACACAGGATGTGGTCTCATCACATTTCTGGGAGGGGAAAGAAACACCTACCTGAATAAAATCCCAGTTTTTTTGCTCTTGAACTGATTGAGGCTTTGCCATTCACTTCACCACAAGCCCTAAGGGAGTAAGGAATTTAAGTTTCTCAGGATAACACCCATGACGGAGCAGCACTATTGCAAATCAGCAAGACTCAGGGATGTTTTCTTGCCGTAACAACTAGAGCTCTCTGTTCTTTGGGTCCAGCAGCTGCAGCATTTCTGGTAAAGTGCAAACCACATCAGAGAGGAGCATGAGACACCTTGGGTTTAGCCAAGGAGCTGGGAGGTGTTGGCCTGTCCATTCATTTCCCAGCAGGCAGCCCAGAGCAGCCATCCTTTCCCACCAGAGCCACTCCACTCCTGAAGCCACAGAGCCCTGAGATGTGTGAGAGGCTGGGGCTGGTACCCAGGAGCTTCCTTTCTCCTGGTGTGAGGCAGATGTATGTGCCCCACTGAGCAGGGAGGGAGCAGCAAGAGCCAGCACAAGCATTTGGCTCCAGACCTTCCCAGCAGCTGCTCCTTCACCACCTGGAGGATTTTCCATATCTTTGCAAACATTTTGTTAATTTACTTGCCCATTATCTTATACATTCAAAATGTGTATTCCTTTACATGTTTCACGGCTGAAGGTTCTTGTCTCACAGATCAGAGGCATAGGAAGAGTGCTCTGACTCTGGCCAGAAAATCCATCTCATTTTTGTTGGAAGCATGATTTCTTTGGATTATTTATTTGGGTTTGCTTTCTTTGATGATTAACCAGGTAATACCAAATACATGCCCAGACTTACCATCCAAAAGACAGCTAGTGGACCACATACAAGCAAAAAAGGCCTTTGATATCTGTACATTAGCTGTGCATCTATGGGTATTGCTTACTCTGCCCTGGTCCATGGTCACAGGAAGTAACACCTGCCCTGAAAGTGCAATGGATTAAGACTGTCAGCAACTTGCACTGACCTTTCCATTGAACCACCCATGACATTGTGGGTTCCTGTTGAAAAGCTAGGTCTGGTTGCTAGTTCAAGTGCACACACAGAGATGTACTGTTTATTTTGAAACTGCAGATAGGTGAAATGAGCTTTGGGGGGGGGTAATAGCTTTGAATTCCTATGCATATATAATTTTTTCTTTTTTTTTTTTTACTCATGGGCACTCTTCTATGGATACATAAGCTCAATTTTCACAGACTGCCCTCCATAATTAGGGTGGGACTGAACTTGTTTCAGTCATGTACAAATGAAGACCTGACAGAGGTGTTTGGCCTCCCCTTAGGGCCAGAAGAGATTTATAGCAGAACTGTTCTCCCATCCTGTACCTGTCTCTGAGGTGTCTATCTCAGTAAACTACTTGGTTGGGTCTTTCAGATAATGGATATTAGGCTCATTAACAGGCTAGGACCAAGCTACCACCTGTGACTGACTGCTTGATGATTTACCTGGAGAATTGGTGAAGCTTTCTCAAAATGCTCCTCTGATTTCATCCCTTGAACCTCACTACAGCACAATAATGAATCACAGAACCACAGAACCATAGAACCACAGACCCAGAGAAAGGTTAGGGATGGAAGGAACCTTAAAGATCATCTAGTTCCAACCTCCTGCCGTGGCCAGGGATGTCACCCACTAGATCAAGTTTTTTGGGGTGCCATCAAACCTTGAACCCACCTTCAGAGGTGCTGTGAAGCAAAATCCCATAAAAGCATAAAGTGTTTATTCATGTATTTATGGTGGAGGATCAAATGACCTCTTCTGAGAAGGGGTTATGTGCTGGAAAAACAAGAGGTCAATGTAGAGAGTTTGGGAAGGATTCCCACGGGACCTAGTCTCAGAGGCATAAAAAATGCAAACAATCCTTGAAATAAAGTATGAGTCAAACAAGGATGGAAATCAAGCTGAGGAGCCCAGATGAGTAGTTTAAGCACATGCCAGGCCCAGAGGAAACTCCTAAGTTGCCAGCACCATTGCCTGCAGATTTTGCAATGGATCTTACATTTCAGGGTAGCTAGAACCCTGCTTTGGATTGAGATCCTATGAGAATTGCTGCAGAAGGAGAATAGCTTACAGCAGCCTGAGGCACAGAAATGGCACCCAGTCTCTGTCAGAATTTGTTCTGAAACAGATAAGCCCCAGCTTGCCAGCCCTAGAGCATGGTGTATAATCTTCTACAAACAGGTAGAGTGTTCATTGGCAAGGCAAGCTCCTCTGCAACTCCCCCATCTGCCTTGGGGCAGCACTTCTCAGCATGATGAGTTTAATCTTCCTGCCCATTTCAGCTCCAGGGTCTCTTCTGCCTGCCCAATAAAGATTCTGCTTCTGGTTATCATGGATGTGAGCTCTTCCAACACTTGCCCCCAGAAGTTCCTCACCTGACAATGGCCTTCGGATACCAGCCAGGGCACAACTCACACGGATGTGTCTTGCCTTGGAGACTTAAAAAGCTAAATAGCAAACACAAAGAGTAGGAAGAAGGAAGAATTATTATTATTAAGTAGTGAACCGACTATTGAGAGATCAGCAGACTCCCTCCCAGTCACCAGCAAGTCTGCACAACAGCTGGGGGCGTTGTCCACAATTTCTGCATCCTTTTCTTGTTCTCTCCTCTCTGTTTTTGCTAACTGGAATGAATGATGTTTCAGTAGCAATGGTTACCAAATGAGCCATGGAACATCAATGAAACAACCCTCAGCTATTACAGACCTGGGCTAAATCTCTCATGGTGAGCTAAGTGAAGGCTGCAGGTCTCAGCAGGTGGGAACTGCTGGTTCACCCCATACATGGCAGAAAATACCTTCAAATTAATCTCAGCATTGTGACACTTAAATCTACCAGGGGATCTCGGTCTCCCTAAATGCCAAAACCTTAAATGTGGTATATTTTGGTTTTGGGTTTGTTTTTTTTTTCCCATAAATACCCTAAAAAAATAACCCTAAAAGGCTGACTATGGCCACACAAGGTGCTTGCAGTAAGACCATGAGTGAAGGCCTGTTCTTATGAGATGATCTAATCATAAGATTAACCAGCCTGTCTTGATCCTTTTGTATCTCAGATCAAGACCATTCTCAAACCCTGACACTGCAGCTCTCAACAATGCAGCCTGGAGCTCAGCTGAATCATTACCTTTATCTCTAATATAAATAACAATGACTTAAATTTCTAGTCTAGCCACTTAAAATAACACAAACTCAATGGACTGAAGACCTGGGGAAAGACAATGTGTTACATATTCCATTGTTTTCTTCAAACCGCATTTGTAAACAGTCATAAAATACACAATAAACAATTACCTTCAGATGCAGAGCCAAATGCTGCATCTCATAACTCAAACCCACAGGTAATAGAAACAAGCTCTTACAAACTCAGGGCTCTCATTTGGCATGCAGGACCCCTCAATCTCTGCATGTGGCATTCACCAGTTCCTGGGGTAATTTTTGAGTTGTCCTCAACATCTTACTTTAGTTTTGCATAAATTTTGTTCCAGATATATTGAGAGAAGGTCATGTCTGTTTTACACCTCTCTGTCACCTGCTTCTGGCTTTTAGACCATGGTGAGCAGCAGTTACTGTAATGGGTGATGCTGTTCATCACATCCCAGCAGAGGGTGTCCCAGAAATACACCATATAATGGTGATAGAATAAGCCCCTCTGGTTAGAAACATAGGGAAACAACATTGTCTGTGATGTTTGGCCCTATTTGGAATAAATACATACAATGAGCTGAGAACAGCCTTATTTCTCTTGTTTTTTGAACATTGCAGGACTTACCATCTACAGAGGGTCTTTTGTTCCCCATTTCTTGTTTCTTTACTACTTTCATTTAATAACACAGATCCAGTGCAGATTGATGTGAAGTCACATCCATAAAGGCACTGGGTACAATGGCCCATTCACACTGGCCATTTTCTGGTATTCTGATGCACTCAATTGCTAAGCTCTACCTAAGTGGCCTGTGGATACAAAGGATGTTGAGCCAGGTTCCAGAGTTAGGTTTCATTCTGCATGCCAAGACAATAAGGGCAAATGCAGAGAGATCAGCTGTGAAGGAAAAATATTATAAATAAATGGGAAGTATGACCGTACGCACATGAACCTGGCTGCTTGTCTAACCTCAAGAGACCAAGTCATCCTGCCTTTCCCTACAAGAGACAGGAACCCTTTTGCTATTTCTCTGGGAGTCCCTCAGGATCCTTGAACCCTTTGCTACTGCATTCTTACAAGCAGTTTTTCCTCAATCCTCCTTGTGAGTGACCCTTCTCTTCAGGAAATAGAATTTTGCACCATGAAAGGGCTAGCCTGGATATCAGCACATGGATGGAGCCAGAAAGCAAATTTTCCAGAGAGCCTGGCTTAATAGTGTTGTTGCTGTCATCAGTTAATGCCTCTCTAGTAGCATTTCCATCACGGGTCCTGACCTACACAAGCTACACTGAACCAGGAACAACAAGTCCCCCTGCCTCTTGCTGTGTGTGCTGGCACTTGCCTCAGAGTCTTTCCAGGGTGTAAAACCATGAGAGTCCTTCTCCTTCCAAACAGCAATAATGGAAAGGAGTATTAGCAGAGCTTGGACTGGAGTTTAATTCAGGAGGAAGATGCAATGTTGGAGCAGCAGGGCAGGCAGCCAAGGGCTCTTTCATAACTGGGTGGGTACAGCAGTATATGTGGGAAGAATGGCATGCCTCAGATGTACTGCAGCACAGAGCACATCCAGCACAATGTTGGCTCAGCTCTCGCTGGCACCATCATCCTATTGCTGCTGTTGTTTGAGGCTCCTGGGTCAGACACAGCCTGGGCAAAGGTCTTTCATGCCCCAGCCCCAAAGACTGGGTGAACTCTGCATGCAGATGTGTTCAGCTTGGTTGGCTGCACGTTGGGGCTGTGGGTTTGTAGTCCTTTGAAGTGAGCATCCAAGCAGGTGGTCACAATGGCTCCTGGCCATAGTCCTCGCTTCCTTCCTGCCCAAGAATGCCCTCCATGACAAAAACTTTCCATGTGTTGCTAGCCAGGATAGGAGAGGAAGTGGGAGAAGATGTTTGGAGAGACACTGGGATGTTTGTGAGTCCACTCTCCACGGCCTGGGTTGCAGTTTCACCTCCCATTCAATTGTGAATTGCACACTGAAAGTGCTACATAAGGGTGGTGGAATTTGAATGGCAGCAAAAGCAAAATTAGGGGGGAAATCCTGCCTGCATAAGATCAGTGGAAAAGCAGAGGGCTGTGGAACTGATTTTATACACAGCATAGGGCATGATGATCCTTGATAGATTCATGGTTTCCATTCATTTCTCTGTTAATTTCTTGCTCTTATAAGAACTCATACACATTGTACCTTGATTCTTTGAGTAAACCCTCATCAGAAAAACTGATTTCTACTTTCTGCATATCCATCTCAGAGTGAGCTTTAAAGACATGCTTTCAGGAAGTCCAATTCTCCTTTGGAATTAAGTAAAGTTAGAGGGATCAAACAGATATGCAGTTAACGTAAGGGGAGGAAAATGTTCTGGAGCAGCCAGAAGGGACCATTATGGTGGTTTTGTATGGCTTTCTTCACAAGCTATAGAATTTTACCTGGTGATTTGTGAGGCCAGAGAGCACTTTGATAACAAAATCAGACCATTCTCAGGCCTGACAGAACTGTGTGCCAAATGAGCAGCAGGAACACCTCTTCCACAGACCTTTGCCCCAGTAACAGAGACAATGAAACAAGAACAATGCCATCCTGTAACAAGAAGTACAGCCTTTCTCCACTGTACAGCACTGTTTGTGGCACAAATGGAAGGCTGGAAAGCAGCTTTGAACACAACCCTTACATCCAAAGTTTCTCCTGCTCAAAGAAGCTGTAAATGTGGCCCAGGGCTACTCAGAGAGCAGCCATGAGTTCATGGTGAGTGCATGCATTAGGGAAAAGGCTGTTTTCACCCACTCAGAGCATCTTTTCTATGGAGACTAAAGCTCTGTGGCTTAAGATCTGATGCAATTAATTCATCCTTAACCATCTAGCCAGAACCAGTCACACAGTCTCTCTGTAGCCCATGGGGAAAGGCAAGGTAGCAGCTTAGAAGTTTCCCTTGGGAGAGGATGATTTGCCATCTGGAGGTGTCTGTCTCTACTGGTCATAGCAGGATAATACATGATTAGGTTGGGTTGAAAGGCAAATGTTTAGATGAATAAAGCCCATGAGAGAATTTTCAACCTGAAGTTGCACCAGTATAACTTTGTGCAGTGCTGTACCAGAGCGCTGCATGATTTTTAAGAGGTTTCAAGCAAACTAGAGGCTGATGCAAAACTTCACCCCAAAATGGAGCCCTTAATGCCACAGGTTTTCCTCAACACCTTGGGAAAGTCACTTTATTGTGATTTTTAGGAAGACATCAGATAGGCTCACAGTCAGATCAGTTCAACCTCATCCACCTTGCAGAGCAGAGTTAGTGTCAGTGAGCTGAAGAGTCCTGCTGCTAGCACAGCACTGATCCCCCTGCTCTTTACAGGACCTGTCTCTGCCCTTTCTAGGGAGCAACATTGTCTTTTCACTTGAGAAACAGCAGGGAAAACAGATTGTGGGAGTCCTTGTTTCAATTCCCTGCTCAGCTTGAGGCAGTTCAGATCCCACCATTGGAGAACCATAGGCACAGCTGCTTTTCAGACCCACCATGTCTTCCACTGATCTTCTGCTTATATCTAGAAAGGGACCACAAAAATCACATGGTAGGATAGGTCCTGTAGCAGAGGGGTCAGGGTATTACTGAGGGAGAGGACAAAGGACATGTGCCCGAGGAGCCACTGATGTATTTTGCATTTAAATCCCGAGGTCAGGGGTGAAAAGGATCCTTGCAGTGTATCAGACAGATCCTCTTGGAGCTAAACCTCACCGTCCTGATTAACAGAAGGGAATGAAAGCTGGATTTCTGGCAGACCCATCTGGAACATCCATCACAAAAGCCATAGTTTCATTCCTCAAGCTAATGGTGCTTGAGAAGGTCCTGCTGGCTGCTGCTGGGGAAGCCTCCACAAGCATCAGAGGGGTCTGAGCTAGGAAACTCAGTGAACTTGCAGCATGGCTCAGCACCTTTGTGCATGACTTTACTGGCCACCTTCCTACACAAACAGTATTTTGATGACTATTTGGCTTTTGTGATATTTATTTAGAAAGAAAGATTTCCTCTGTCTTAAAACTATTTAAATCTGTCTTCCCATTCAGACCTCTAATCTGATATAGAACAGTGCATGGACTTTCATCCAATGCCAAAGAACTGAGAACAAAACAAGGTATCTCTGAACTGCAGAGAGGGGCAGTGTGGGGACAGGCAAATCCTCTTGGGCCCTGGAGCTTACACAGGCTCAGGGAGTTTTACTTGCACAGTCTGCCTACAAACTGTACCATACAGCATCTGTATTTCATCTTTAATGAGGGAGGCCTGCCATTTCAGTTCTGATTTCTTAATGCTGGGTTCCTACAAGCAAAACAATGTCTCTTTGCCTGCACTGTTTGAAATACATGAAAAAAATGGTCAGTGGGAAATGGAACTAAAATTGCAGAATTAACCTCATATGTGCTGTAAACTGTAGGAAGAGCAGCCTGAACCAAACAGCAGCAATAATGCCTGGGTTAGGGCAGGAGAAAGATATTGAGACTGACTCAGATGAAAGATGCTATTGACTATTTCCCTTTTTTATTATTATTGAAAATAAAAAGAATACTGAAGTTTGTGTATGTTTTATATATGGTAAAAGAAGTTAACCTCCTTTCTTACAGTCTAATTGGATTTGACAGTTGAGCAGGGGTCTTCTGACATTTTTTTCACTTGCCTTCACCTCACATTTTAAATTAAATATAATGCTTCTTCCCTCTCTCCTCTTTTCCTTGAATGTTCCAAGCATTCCTCTTTTACAATTTCTGATTGGTTTTTTTTGGTCAATTGGTGTCTTGCTGTGCTGACAGTAATGTTTAAATTTATGTATCAGTCCACATAAATTTAAACAGGTCTAGTAATACTGGAGGTTGCCCATGGATGCTTTTGAATGCTTTTCTCCCCCTCTAAAAGTCCCTGTTCCTGTGATTACCTTCTGCCTGGCCACTGTGTACAAGCCAAGAGCTCAGCAGTGTGGGAGTGTGACAGCCTTGAGACATTTCCACAGAACCCCGGGGCAGTAAATTAAGGTTGACATGACCCACCAAGCACATGGCAGCTCCATTGTCAGAGCTCATCTAACAGGAGAGATTGAATTTCACACTATGTTTGATATTAAATCTCTCCCAAGCACAAGCTGACTTGGCTGGGTAGAAAAGACTTTGGAGGATCAACAGTGAGGTTCTTGGCATGGGAAGGTGCTAAATACCCTCTGCCTTCATTTGAAGCATTGCCTTGCAGCCTCAGCCTGAGCTCAGTGCTCAGAGGATATTGAGGCTGTGTCTGCCCTGTCCTGTGTACCTGTGCCACCCCAAAACCAGCAGCTGCACTGTGTTCCTGATCTCAGCCCCTCTCCCTGCAGACTGTGTGCTCGCTGCCCCTCCCTTCAGGATACCTCTGGCACCACCTCCCATCCCTGATCTCCTGTGTCCCCTCACCTCCTGCAGTGTCCCAGGATTGTCTTACCTGCTGCTGAGCCAGGAGGAGCACATGCTGCTCTGCTGGCCATCCCAGCCTGGCCACTTGGCCAGAAGATGGATCCTGCTTGAAAGCAGTGAGAGGTCACCTTTGTCTCAAGCCAGGCATCTAAAATAAATAAGTTGTTCAAACTCTCCATTGATGGCACAGAAGAAACTCTGCAATAGGGAGATTGTCTTCTTTTAAGCTGGCAAAATGCTGTGTTTCAAACTCCACATGTAAATTATTCTGAAACTGAAATTAAAAATATGACTGTAAGAGTCCATTCAGGAACCAGACACAGGAAATCAGAGAATCATAGAAAATCACAGAATCGGAGAATCATTTAAGTTGGAAAATATCTTTAGGATTGTCTAGTCCAACTATAGAATTACAGAATCATTTAGCAAAGGGAACATACATACATTAATTCTCCCATTGCAGTCTCCTTGCAGCCCTCATAAAGGCCACTATCTCTTTCAAGTCCTGTGAAATCCAGAGCTTGATTAGTGGGCTACTCCAATTACATTTGATTCTAGCAGTAGCTTGATTAATTCCCACTGGATATTGTGAGCGATTACTGTGGGGATTTGAGGTACTGGGATGCCTACAACCCATCCAGTGGCTAAATGCAGAGTTTCCAGTTCCATTACAATTGGTGTGTGCTGGAAAGCCAGACACCAAATCAACATTTCACAGACATCTGTTTGTGCCTGAAGATGTAGATGTGTCCTTGGATACCTTCACAGCCTTTGTCGCATCTCTAGTCAATGCTATTCAGGAAAACTTGTTAGCACAAAATATTCAGAGAGTTTAAATAGCTCAACCTGAAATAGTCCAATGTGCAATTTTGCTGACAGGGTTTTAAGGAAAGTAAAGGGGTTTTGAATCAATTTGCATACCTTTTCTCACAGGACACTGCATTTCTCCCAGTTATGTGATATTGGGATGAGGATTTTCATTTGTGCAATACCAGAGTACTTTTCTGTTTCTAGAAGGGCCACCAATCTTGATATGAAGACAATATGAGATGGAGAAATGGCTGTTTCTCTTGCCAATTTTTGCTTCAAGGGTTAGTTACCTTCATTGCTAAAACTCAGACTTCATCATCAGCTTAAAACCATCTGGCTTCAGCACTTAGACACTCAGTAAAATGCTCTCCATAAACTGAGAGAACACTTTAGAATTTGGTAGTTTCTTCATGAGTGGATGTGTAGATGTTGTAACCAATTCAACCACCTCACTTCCTTTGGGCTCACTGAACAGAGTACTTTGTATGTCCCAGGTGTTTTGCCTGTGGAGGTATTTTCATTAATCCTCAAATCATTGTAATGGTACTTCTGTCAATTATAGGCCCTAACACTGAGTATGTTTTTGTATTTTTTGGGTAGAATTACCTTCATACTTCAAGTGTTTCTGGTCCCTACTATAACCCCTTGGATAAACCATGAGAGCAGAACTCAGTCTGATTAGTTTTTCCACAATTGCCTCTGGATAATTCTGAACTAATTTTTTCCTTTTTCCCCTGTGTATGTACTGCATTTGGCTGCATTAC
The DNA here is from genome assembly GCA_013400855.1 of Buphagus erythrorhynchus. Lineage (NCBI taxonomy): Eukaryota > Metazoa > Chordata > Aves > Passeriformes > Sturnidae > Buphagus > Buphagus erythrorhynchus. Next base: position 19,360 of record VZTT01008739.1, read on the forward strand.
AATATATTTTATCAAGACATTTACGCTTCTGGTTGACCATGCAGTTCTTATTCCTGGCTGTACTACCAACTTCAGAGTTTTCCCCAAATTTTTTCAGTGAATTTTTTTTCCAGTTTCATTCATAAAAAATTCTGACAAATACTCAGATGGTTCCTATTGCTATGTCTAGCTTCCAGAAACATCCCTGTTCAATAATCCCCCACTAACAGAGGCTTTTTGGGGAGCTGTCAGCATGAGATGGTTCTTATGCTCTTTAAAGTGCACTGACTACTGTGCTCCCATAACTCTTAGTGATCCCAGTGGAAACTGGAGTCCTCAGTCTGGTCCTCAAGGCAATGTCAAAGAAATATATTAACAATTCTGTTGGATATTAAAAACACATTTCCCCACTCTGTGATCTGATCGTAAAGACTGATTGGCTAAGCATGAACAAAAACCAAGGCTTTCAGGATTTTTAACATACTTTTCCAAGTAATTTTAGTTTATTTATCAATACCCATTTCAAATTTTTTTAAACTCCTTGCAAAATGCCATAGTGCATGCCATAACAGGGGAACTAGTACACCAACAAATATGTTCTGTATAAGTCCTTGCTTTCTATAAAGATTCCAGTCACTGGGTTACATTAAAATAACTGCACCATTGTGCTCCTTTAGACTGGCCATGGTTGGTGTTTCACTCCATGGATGAGGGTTCTCCTCTGGGAAAACTGACAACATGAGCACCCATGCTGTCAGACTCCTACGAGGTCCCAAAAAATCTAACTGAGGAAGTAGCTCTGTCCTGCTTCCACACAGCTTTTTGGGTGTGTGGGACTAACTGTTCCTTAGGTACCAAAAGCAGCCTCTGGACTGTGTATCTTTACCCCAGGCCACCTGGCAAAGCACTGAGGAAATGAGGTTGCAGATGTTCCACAGTCCTTCACAATCTGAGACTTTCTGTCTGCTCAGGGAGCAAAACAGACTCATAGGAGGATAAATTTAGCTGTATACATGGCTTATGTGACTAAAATAACTGCATATATGTATAATGTGAGAGAAAGAGGTGCATGTACACACAAAGGCTGATTTCTTTCTTTGAGGTACTTTGTCTACTAATTAATTACCAAATAAAGGCTGTGCTATTTAGTGATTCATTTTTTTTCATATTTTCTAGTTGTAATCTACTCTGAATCTCCCCAAGGGTCCTAAACCAGCTCTGGGTTACTCACATTGGCTCAGGCAGCAGATACTCCTGGAGTGCACTGTGCACCAGGGAACAGAAATACCAGCTGAGCTGAAGGGACCAGTGAGGTTTGCAACAGCATCCACACTGGGAAGCCCAGAATGAGCATAAGATAATTTGAATTTTCTTCCAGTTGGCAGAAGAAAGTATTTGCCATATCTTCAGCTGACAGAAATCTGTGCAGCTGCATTGGCTTCTAATCGATTCTTTGAGCAAACTCTGCTGATCCAGGTGATGTTGATCCCTTACATGACAAATAAAAAGGGTCACACATCTGCATGCCACACCATCCAAACCCCTTCCAGCAACTGCACAGTGGCAAAGCACCAAAACTCCCAGTGGCACTTGGAAGAGAACAGTGGCAGGAGGCTCCCAGCAAACTCTTTACTAGTGAAACACAGGCCACTGAGACCCATTTTTGCCTCTAGACTGGATTACAAACTAATTGGAGTTGCAAGGAACATTTAAAGGTCATTTAGTCCAACCCCCCTGCAATGAGCAGGGACATCTCCAGCTAGATCGGGTTTCTCAGAGCAACCAAGGTCCTTGAATGTTCTCAGGCAGGGGTTATCTACCACCTCTCTGACAAAACTGTTCCTGTGTTTCAGCGCCCTGATTGCAAAAAACTTCTTCCTTAAATGCAATCTAAATTCACCCTCTTTTAGTTTAAGAGTCCCTTCTTGTTCTCAGTGTTTCTCAGTGGCTATTTGGTCACACCCTCCACTTTCAAGCAGGGCTTTGTCTGTAGTGCAAGATGCAACTCTGGGCTGGCTATGATTACATAATTACTCACTTTCCAACTACACAGCAGCCCAGAGATAACCTAAACCACCCATCAGTGATGAAGATCAGACAGGCTGCTTTCAATTCAACAGTTTTTTGGAGGTACCAAGTTCACAGTAACACCATTTGTGAAATCAGTGCTAATTTCTAGCAACCAATAAAAAACAGCAACATCACCATTGCCTGACCCGGTCTTAACAATGGGGAAATGTTTGCTAACAAATATATTAGGAAGTTTTTGGCCATGTAACTTGATTAATTTATTTTTCTGAACTGTATCATGGAATCCATGGCAAAGTTGGACTAAAGAGATTGAAAACATCATAAGGAGGGAATGTACCTGATCAGCAGAAATTGCCTTTGCTTCTCATCTGTAACTTAATAAATGAGAAATAAATCCCAAGTAACTCAGAAAGAGAAGAAAAAAAGAGGGCAAGAAGAGTAAAAGAGAGTAAAAGAAAAAGAAACCCTTGAGCTGAGAAACCTGGGTCAAGAAATCCAACACTGGAAGAACAGAAAGTGCTTGGATCTGTATTTTTGTTCAAGGCAAAGGTGACGTGCCAGATCTGGGCTGGGACTAAATTCAGATACAAGTTATAAGCAGTGCCAGTACTCAGGAATGCTGGAATTGGTGTTCTGCTGAGATTTCATTCACAGCAGTGTGCATCAAAGTGAGTACCCAGACAGTGCACTGATGGAAATTGGTGGACCCAGTGCAGTTTTCTCATTCACAGAAATGCATAGCAAAGCAAGTACCCACACAGCAGGCTGACGAAAATTAGTAGAGCTAATGCAGTTCACATGACGAGTCTGACTAAAAGAAATTTTACTGGCACCACAGGATGTCAGCTGGGGCTTTTAATTCCTGACTGGACCCATTCAGACTGGCAGCTCTGGCTGGCTGGGCTCAGTACAGGTGTTTTTCCACTCCTGGCTGCTATTTTTCCCCAAGAGGACATGGGCCAGACCTGCACCAGCCTCCCTGGGCACAAGGTCAGTTCTGGGGGCACGTGGGGATGCAGGGGAAAGCTTTCACACAGCCAGACAACATTCTGGCCTCCAGCTCTTAAAAAAGTTTCACTGTCTGCCAAACCCTACAAACTGCCCAAACACTTCGGAAATTACAGTATCTCATTTTGCTGCCAATTGGGAAACTTGTTTCACTGCACTAACTGTCAGAAAACAGAACACACCTTTTCTGGGGAAGGAGATTTTGTCTCATTATTATCAAAGTGCAGAGTTAGACTCTGAGCAAAGCTTTGTGGTGTTTCACTTAGGACTCCCCACGAGGGCCCTATATCCAAAGGCAGCACAGGCACACTTCTACATTTTTGTCTAGGCTGAACACCTACACTTGTACCAACTATAGAGCTCTGGCTTGTGTCTCCCACCCACAGCTCACATTTCTCTTGGATTAGTGTTCTCCCATCAGTGCTATTAATGCTGTCACATCAGGAGATCCAGTTGCTTTGTGGCCTGGAAGGCCCTTAACCATCCCCAGATTAAAGTCCTCTAGGCAATAAAATAGTTGGACCCTAAGGATTTTCTTGGAAATGTGCTCTGAATGAGCAAACAGAAAAGAAATTAGTGCTGTATTGATCCTCCTGTCTCTAAGATCACCTTTTGCTTGGTTTACTAAGAATTAATATGCACTAATGGGAAGTTAAACCAGCTTTAAAAAGTCTTTGTCATATGATGTCTCTTAATATACCCAGTTAGTATTTCCAAGGTACATGTCTCTTTGCAAGTGGAGGCTCCAGTAAATGTCCTGAGCCATTTTACACACATTCAAGACACACTTTCCTCACCATCCATGCTAGAGAAATCTGAACTTGGGATTCCATTCAAAGAGAGAAAATTAACTTCAAACCATGGGTGCCACATGCTGGTCCCGTGGGCAGAACAGGAGGGCAGGACTGGAATTTGGGCATAATCAAATCTCCCCTCCCTGGATAGGTGCTGGCTGCAGGGAGAGGATCATAATATGTATAATTTAATAGTGAGGGAAGAAGGCAAGAGGAACCAGCTCTCCTGCCTGGGTTTATCTGACCTTGATTTAGGTGTAGGAAATACATAGATGCCAGCATGCCTGTGCCCATAAAAAGCAGTAGTCTGAGCAAAGCAAAGCTTTCTTCTCCCTCCAGTTATTAGTTCAGCTCACCAAGATCTGAGTCATAGATTTGTCTCTGCCTCCATTTATTATGAAAAGAGCCCATGGCAAGTTCATTCCTAACTCACACATGCTAGCAAGGTGTCTGTGTTTATATGGGCAGATATATGGGATGAAGCTATATTTGGATTTTAGCCATGAAACAGCCAGGGACAGACCCTCTTATGTGGTCAGTCATACTCATCTAGTATGTAATTGTTGTTCTTGGTCTGAATAAACATCCAGCAATGATGAAAGTCCTCATCACACCAAAGTGCTGTTTTCAAAGGGAATTGCAAAACCTCTTTCCTAACAGACTCTCTAAACATACAGCCTTAAACTTACACTTGCTGAAATCAATTACAGAACTTACAGGTGACTTTCTTCAAGGCTACTTGAGGCCCATAAACTGCTATGCATGGCAGAAAGCTCCTTGAACACCGGCTTGCTTCAATGATTTCTCTTCCTTGGTTCCCCCTCCCCTCAAGGGCTGCTAAGCTCAGAGTTTTTAACAAGCTGACACCTCTGAATGCACATTCCTCTTACTTTCCCAAGGTGCTGCTCTCTATCTTTTGGTCTTGTGAAGTTAATGTATGAAATGTAAAGAAAATAGCAGACAGTGTCAAGGTCCCGAGGGCATAAATAGGTGTTAAAGTCCCTGCCCAGCTTCTCCTGAAACCCTCCCACACTCTTGCCATGTCCCAGGACCCCATTCCAGCTCATCCCAGGGACATCAACACCATCTTCAGCTGGTGACAGTCCTGTCTGCACTCTCATCTCCATTTGCTCCTGCCTGGATCTTTGAGTGGACCTTGGACATTGTTCCCCAGGGCCACCTCTCCCCATATGGAGAAGGTGCCTATTTGATCCCAGGTCTGGGCAGGCATTGGTCATTCAAGGTGCTGAGTCTTTTCTGGGTTAATATGAGGTTAACTACAATCTTAAAAAAAAAATTAAACTACATTTTTCACTGATTTTGTTCTTTTGCCACTGTATCAGAAGCGATCAGAAGAAGAAGCAGAGCAGCAAATTCAGAATTCACCTTGAAGATGGATAATTCTGTGGGAAAATTCTGTCTTCTTTGAGGGAAGACTGACAGAGGTTTGGCTCCATCCTTCCCTGAAAGTTAGGAATGGGGATGACCTTATGATTGATCCCATTCATGGGATCTGAATCAACTGCATTGTTTTTATTTTGTTTGATTATTTACATGTGTAAGAAGCTTAATTTCTGGGTCATGGAGGTGAATAAGGTAGAGACTGTAATATCCTCTGGGAATGGTGGGCACAATATTATCCAGGTGCTCAGTTCTGGCCCTGACCTGCACTCCCAAAAGGCTACATTATTGGCAGGGACAGAAGACAACATCCAAGCCAAAGCTGGAATTTGATTCCAGAAGGTGGTGGGAACAGAGGGCTAAAATAAAACACCCATCTCAAACCTCACGTCTCTGTTTTATGAATAATATCAGAAATATGTCCAGGAACTCCTGACTGCACTGCTTAGCCTCTGGAGATAACAACTCCTCCCATTATGCCATGACCACATTGAAATAATTCCTGTAATTTCTCAGCATCAGCACTAAAATACCCATCACTCCTACACCACCTGTGATGATTGAGTGCACCTTATAAACGTCAAAACAGTTTCCAGCATAAATCTTCTGCAAGAAACTGTTCAACAACTCCTCTCACTTTTTATCTTCTGCACTAAGAAAGGGAAGTGGCAGTAGATGTTACTGAACTTAAGGTATTTCTTTCCACTAATGGTAGGCCACAAAACTGACTATGAGACCCTATCAAGACATACCATAGGCTGTTTTCTAGTCAGTCCATGCACATCTCTCTGTTACCAGTGAACAGTTAGATAAAAATGTCCTTTGGCCTCTGTCTGCCTGGAAAATCCATCTTACCTTTAAAATCAGTTGGAAGTTGTATCTGGAAATCCTTGGATAAGTTAGTCTTAGGGTTGTGTTTTCCGGCATAGAAATAAGCTGGCTAGGAAAATATTTTACTCTCCATAGGGTCATTCACATCTATGTACAAAATATAACTCATTCTTTTATGGGAACAATTGCCTCTAGAAATGTGAATCATTCATGGGTGGTGCCTACAGCTTCAGTCTTGAAAGCAATTAGAAACGTGAGAAGGTCCTGGGCTGAAATGGGGCTTGTGCATAACTGGAATGAAGCACATCAAGTGATGGTCACTGTGCCAGGCACGCATTCCCCAGGGGGCAGAAATGCAGAGCCACCAGCATCACCCCATCACAAGTGCCCCAGAGCAGTTTGCATCCTCAGCCACTGAGCACCAAGTGACTTGTGGGGACCCTCATCTGGACTAATCTGCTCTGCTATTTGCAAAACCTGCTTCCTCCTCTTTCTTATTACTTCAGGCCATACTGCCCAGCCAGTTGGAAAAACCTGGCCTCAGCTGGAGGGACTTTTAAAAGATTTCAGAAGGTGAATAATTTGGGATTATTTGAAGCCTTTTGCAGAGTAAATTGCAAGCAATTCCTCCCATTCTGATGATGCTTTCCCAGACCAAAGACAAACATTTGGTTGGTTCACGTGTGCTGTGGACCTTAAAAACTGAGATTGGAGAAATGTACACGGGCTGGGAACAAACCCCATGGGCTGAGTGGAATCTGGAGTGAGCTGCAAATCTGTTCACTTTCCATGGAATGTTGACATAACACAGAATGAGGGGCAAAATCTGCAATCAACTTCCTTTGGCCACAGTCTTGAACACTGCGCTGAAGGGAAATGACACAAGCAGCTCTAAGAAGCTCTGGAAATAAGTGGTTTTCAGCTGCATCCAAACACAGAGAGAATTAGTTTGTACTTTGCTGCTCTGTGCATGTACAGAAATCACCAAAGGAGCCAATACAAGAGAGCAACAATACACCTGAAGAGCCTAAGCAGGGGTCATTGAGGGCAGGGAGACACTTCCACATCTTCTTCATTAATTCCCCTTGGATAAATCNAAAACAAAAAACAAAAAAAAAAACAAGACAAAAAATAAAATAAAACCCCAAAATCTCACTTTCTTGAATCAGAAACCATAAGGCAGAGAGTTCCACTTTATCACTATCAGCCTAAATATATAAATAATCCAAAATCTGAAGTGTGTGTTGGACAGCACCCTCAGGCTATCATTTTACACCCAGCTGTTATTCTCAGAGGATTCTCAGTAAATCCAGAAATAGACCCAGCCAGGAGTCGGGAACAGGCTCAGAGGAGAATGTCGCCATATGGCAGCGCCTGACTGTTGCATAAATGTATTGATTAGCTGAACCAGCTTCAGGATGTCTCTATTAAGGACAGTAGAATCAAGGGGATATGTAAAATTATCAGAAAGATGAAAGATCACCTGAACTGGCTGTTCTTTCCATTTTCCATCTTCTTGTCTGAAGCATGACACCAGTCGCTTGAGAAAATTTGTTAGTTCAGTTTAAATCTCAAGCTTTTAAGAAAATTCCTAAATAAAAATCAAATATAATAATAATATTTTATTGCTATGACAACCCAGAATAGCACATTAGCAACCCAAATGACAATATTCTTCCTCCTTTTGCATTGACATTGGCAAGGAAAGAAATGATGTTGGAATTTTTAATATAAGTTTTCAAAAGGGAAAGATGATCGCACATTAAAGCCCACCATGAAAATAGAATCCTCAAAGAGAATTTTCTTTAGCTGCTTAAGCTAGTGAGTGGGTTTTGAACTGTGTGCTTTAAGACAGAGAGGAAGGAACATGTTGCAAAACAAGCTCTCCCATTCACTTGTGTGACCAAGAGAAAAACCACTTTATCATAGAGTCACAGAATGGATTGGGTTGGAAGGGACCTTAAAGATCATCCAGTTCCAACCCCCTGCCATCAGCAGGGACACTTCCACTAGACCAGGCCACTCAAAGCACCACTGCTGTCATCAACAGTCCAAGACCAGCTCAAGGGAGACAAGATCTGCAGACTTTAACTTGGTCTGGGACACAGAAGTCCTCATTATGTCCTCTTTGGTGGCAGGTGACACACCTGGAGCAGTGGGTCACAGGAGGGGAGAGCTGCAGTGGGTCAGCTGAATGAGATGGGATGGAGACAAAATGTAGGGCTTTTAAAAGGTGTTTTATATAAAAGCTGTGTCCTGCAGCTGAGGATCTTGCAGGGACCTCACTGTGCTCAAGTAGCAGAGCAGAGCCAAGTAGGAGCTGGTCAGGATGGATCAAATGAATGTCAGCCACCAAGAGCCACTCAGAGAGTGAGATTTAGCAGGACTAGAATGATAAAGAAGTCAGAAGGAAAGATATTTTGACTTCAAAAATAGGTCAAACATCAGGTATTAGGCTGCATATTCCCTCACCCCTCACTAACAGAGCAGCCTTTCTCAAAGAGGCAGAATGCCCTTCTTCTTGCTGCTGCTCCTGCTGCATTTGTCTGAGCCCTGAGGAGCCTGTGCAAATCTGTATTGCCCCCCAGCAGATTGGGGGTGTCCAGAGACAAAGGTAGGGCACCTGGCAGGTCTACATAACAAAATCCATCCTTGGCACAAGCCAAACCCTAAAGGAAAACCGTAGCATGGTGCCCAGGAATTTCCTCACACAACTTCACAACAACAGCAAAGGGATACATTTTTCTCCATTTTCAGTGTGCCTGGGTGGCTTATCATGATGTTTCAGACTTAGAGGCAGGATAGGGCCTGGGGTTTGGTTTTGGGATTAGCCTGTGCTGGACATTCCTCTCCATGAATAAAGAATGAGCATCCCATCATGGGCACCAAGGAGCTCCATGTTGAGGCTGATCCCAGGCTCCGGATGAGAGGATAAACCCAGGTTTTCAATTGCTTGGGACTGTCGTTGCTGTCTTGACCTTCTGGAAAAGCTGAAGCTGCTCACCATGACACCAAGCCAATTTCATAGCTGGGTGACCACTGAAGAAGTATAAAACAGCAAACAAGCTCATCCTGAAAAGTTTTCTGTATTGCGTTTTGGGTTTGAAATGTTCGCAAAGAAAGTTCTGTTAGTTCAGAGAGTTGCTGGCCGAAATGGATACATTTTCCAGGGAAGTCAGCCAGTTTTCAAAGGAGGCCAAATCTGTTTCCACATGGAAATTGGCTCATTTTTGGAGTATAGATGAGTTTTGCATAAAATATATTAAATTCCTTCCCCCACCCACAACTGTATACATTTTCATGCATCTTGATGGGAGAACTGCTATTCCACCATCACAGGGAAATGCAATTTCAAAAAGTGCAATATTATGTAATTAAAATGCCAGTCATGTCAGTATGGAAGAAACAGGGGAAAAGAGAAGAAAAAAATCTGGAAAACAAAGATTATCCAATTCAGTCACCTCTTGGAAATGCTTTTTCAATCTACCTAAGCTCTTCCAGAAGCTGCACATGGGCGCAGATACTGTCAACATTCTTCTTCTTTCAAAAAATAACCAAAGCCTCAGCAATAGAAAATAAAGTTAGGAAAAAAATCCACAACCCATGACATAACTATTAACAACTGCATGGTATGTTGCCATTAATTAGCAAAAGGCCAGTTATACAACTTGTTCAACTTTAATAGCCCTCATCCTGAGACCATTTGGACAGCAAGTTTGTTCCAAGAAGCACACCCTCCTCAAATGAGGAGTATCATGGAAAAAAGAAAGATGTTTTTTAATACATATGTACCAAAGGACCAAGATGTGCTGGAAAACACATAGCATGTACCAATGCCTCTCTCTGAAGTGCCTGCCATTTGGAATATTGCAATTTAAATACTTTGCCTGTTTAGTGTCTTTTGAATGGCTTCATTATAAGACTGCAGGGAAATTCTCCAGAGAAAATGGAAAAAAATATTTTGGAAAGTATTTCAGGTTCAGAATTGTCAGAATGCCCCATTTTAACCTTGTCAATGAAAGAAAAAAAATCACTGCATGTTGACACAGATATGTATTCTACAATATGTATCTATAAAATAGATAGGAAATAAATGGTAGCTTGACTAAAAAGTATATGGCTTAGAAATGATCAAAGAAGATTTCATGTGGTCTGCATTAAATGCTAATGGAAAAATTCTGTCAAAAAATGTCAACATTTTGTCAATTTACATGGGATGGAAACCCAGGTCTTGCCCTCCTGTAATCTTACACATTCTGGATCAATTGCATCTTTAGTAAAGGAGATCCTAACGCTTGACTGATGGATGTGAAAACTTATTCCAGATAAGCCTGGCACTACAGCAATGTGTAATTGTGGCACTCCCAACCATGCTGGGTATGAGGAAGAAAGCTGTGCAATCAGATAGGAATCCCAGTTCATCCAGCTCTTCTTTTATAGAGAAAAGTCAGTGCTTCATTCAGGTATTCACTAAATATAAAAAATGTTCAGGAAGTTGAGAACTTTGATCTGGAAATACTTGTGGACTCGGTGCTATGAAGGGATGAGAGATATGTTTAAAAATGATTGAGGGAAACAGATGTTTGGCTTCTCCATCCACTACCACTAAATCAGTCACTGGCCCAAACTAGTATTTAACACAGGTGATTTTCCACAAAGCTAATCCTGCTTTCATTCAGGGCATTCCTCTTCCAATAAAACTCCATCTGCTTGCCTTGCTTTAGGCACCAGCATAAATTTTGGCTTGTCCAAATGGATCTTGCAAGGGGGTCTCTGCACCAAGGCTGAGAGAGCCACATGCTGCTTAGTGAGAAATCACAGAGCTCCTCACAGCTTGAGCTGTCTGAGTCACAGCTGATGAGAAACTTGACTTTTTGCTTGATTTTTTTCCCCTGTTCCTTTTAAAGGAAACTTTAAAAAACAAATAAACCCTACAGGCAAGCAAGCAAACTTTCTCATTTCATAGGCACCTCCTCTGAGCCATGGTTAAATACACCACAAAATCCATTTTCTCATGGATTTTTTCATTTATTTCCTGCTTGCCTCCTTTTGTTTTTCCACAGGCATTAGTGTCATTTTCTCCTCCTGCACACAGGCTGTGAGCATTTAGTTCATTCTCTCTGACTTACACAGTAAAGGGCTACCAACTGTTACGTGTCCCAGCAGCTGCATCCAATTCCCCTTTGCAAACAAGAAGCCACACTGAGAGGGTTTTTGCTAAAGGAAGGTGATAGCAATACTTTTGAGTTATTAGGTTGCAGAATAAGGGCAGAAAACTCGGTAATCAAGTCACCCAGGTCCTCCCTTTGCAACCCCAGCCTTAATTTAAGGCCTAAGATCACTGGAACACCCCGTGGTCAGCCCAGGCTGAGTCCCCAGCTCACAGCTTTTCTTCTCTCACAGCTTTTCTCCACTCCCAGCTCACATTGGTCATGAAGCAGCAGATCCAGATGCTTATGGACCAGTCAATAAACACAGATAATAGCTTAAAATGCTTAATCCCATGCAACTGTCCAGACAATTATCTGCTTAATGTATTTACATCATTCTTATTATGTCTCATCAGCTCCCATGTATTAATGGACTTTATCCTCTGCAAGTGCCTACCACAATAGGACAAAAAATCATGTCAACATTTGTTCCTATATTTCTTATGCCAGGGTTCTTCTGATCATCAAAATAATTTTTTTATCTTGAAAATGCTACAAAAAACCATACTGTCAACAAAAGCAAGTTTGTACTGGAAAGTTTACAAGTTCAACAAAAGTAATGCTGCTGCTTAACAAAACTGTGATTGCAAAAGAACTCAAAACATTTACACTGCCATGACTGTAATTTAAGGATATTTAGCCTTTGCTCAACCTTTTACAGAAAAAATGGTGTTTCACCCTGTCTATTATAATAAGATTTAAGTTGCAAAATCTAATAGAGTATTAGCAGCAAAACTGCATTGTGAATGCTAAAGTTGCATTACAAAACTGCAGCTTTACAAACAGATAAATGATTTCATAAAAACAGCCTTTTAAACTTTTTTATCATCAAAAATTGATTGTAAGACATAACTTTAATGTCAGCATATAGGGTAACTTTGTTTATGGCATGTATTTTAGTTCCCCATTACATTTTAGGAACAACAGGTAATAAAGTGTCAGTATCTTACAGGAAATAAACCAATGATAAAATCACTGAGCTTTCATTTCACAGTTCTGGATTAACCCAGAGTTTGTGTAGCAATGTATGGCAATTCTTGTAATGTGGGGACCACTACAGACTTCTGCAAGCTGAGTTTCTCAAAGCTTAGTCAGGATGAAGAACATGGGAGGATGTTTTGCTTGTCTCCAATTCTGAGAGAATTCTGGACAAGTTCTTGGTAGAGATTTAGTGTACCCAGATGCATGAAAACACACTTGGTTCAGGGTACCATAATTTTCACACCCTCAATGAAAAAAGGTCATACAGATCAATAAAATACCTATGTTCTGAAATAAATTGCTAAATAAAAATCAACATTGTGATACATAACTTGAATCCACACATCTTTTCAGATTTAGGCTTCCTTTGGGAAACTCTGTTATGTGTTTGCCCACAAAATCAACTCTCATTTTTATCTCTACCCTGAACACACATTTTACCCACAAAGGGTGATACGTGCTGTTCATGGCCTCATGGACTGGAATTGGAGGTGAAAGTTGTTTTGGGCTAAAGGAGTATACTGCTGATGTATTGCTTCCATTTATTATTTGATCTCATTCTATTGTGTGCTTCCTTATGGCACACTCAATAGGTCTGTAATCATGGGGAACAAGATAGAAAGGGTAGGGCAAGGATTGTATTTCCTGCCTTGGCTGGTGAATAATTTTTATTAGAGCTTATTTTGAAACACAACTTTGAGATAAGAATCCAGCATGAAGGATTAGAGATACAATGTTCTGGACTGAAACCTACAGTTATTTATTTTAGCTTTATGTAAGCAACATGAAGAGTTAATACACTGTCCACTTTTTAATAGCTGAAATGTTTGAGCTTTTGTTTTAAAAAAATGGGAAATGATACAGTGATGTTTAAAAAAATTGTTTTTCCAGCTCCTGTGGTACAACAATTGTTTGATATAAACTTTCATGACACTGTGAGCTTCCTCTCTGCTAATAGCCCAAATGTTCTCTTCCAGCAGGAGGAAAGTGCTTGTGTCCAGGGATAGATCACACCAGCTGCCCCAGAACAAGAAGCCCCACAGTGCTGCCAAGGCAGGGCTCAGCAAGGACAGCAAGCCATGTGGAGTTTGGCACTTACTGAGGATGCAGGGAGGGATATGTGCATACAGGGGAGGGGAGTGTCTTTTTTAAAGGAAAAGCCTTGTATTGTGTGGCTCGTGAGGGAAAAGAGGACATGAAGTAGAAAATTAAATGCAGCTGTTTTCTTATAAAGGGGAACAGGCAGTGTTGTGCCTGCCCCAAGCCCTGAGAGCTGCAGGGAAAGTGTTTGCACCAAAGCAGATGAGATGTGGGTAGACACCCTTCCTCCATCTGAGGACATGGAGAAGGGGTGACCTGCAGCTGAGACCATGGCAGGGGGCCAGGGACAGAGTTGGCAAGAGGCTCAGGGGTGAGCACCCCTGCTCCACTCCCAAGAAACATCACTCCCCATGTGGGGATGGATGCCCTGAGATGTGGATATCCCACCTCTGGCCTTGGGGCTGGGCAAGGCAGAGGGCAACATCCTCTGGCAGCAGGTTCCCAGAGATCAGAGGGACAGAGCCACGCTTTGATCAATGTGTCTCTGATGATTTTTGGGAATTAAGGCTGAGGAAATGAAGGAAAACTTGCAGTGCAGCCACATGGCTCTTGGGATAATAAAAACCACTTGAGAAGTTTCAGGTTAGGACAGGTCTGGTCAGAAGTTTTCACAGAAATCTTCAACTCCTTCTTGATGTAGCTTGTTGAAGTAGAGATCTTGCCAGGCTTTTACTCATAAAAAGAGTTGAAAGAATCCCCCAGAAAAGTCTTGCCTAGGAAGGCAGGTTGCATGAACTCAGGTCATCCAACATCTTCCTGGTGGGGGCATCCATGCCTGACTTGCAGCTGTGCCCTTTACACACACAACACTACTTGTGAGCAAGAAAACCTCAAAATGGACCCTGACCCAAATAGATGCTGGGACTCCTCAAAGGCTTTGATCCAGGAGTGCAAGTGTAGATGGAAATGTGCATCCCTAACCTAATCCTCCTGTCTCTGCAGCCAAGGGGGCACCAGCCAGGGCCAGCAAGGTCCCTTTAAACACCTCAGATGTCTCCTACCAGCCCTGCAGCAAGTCCAAGGTCCCCAGTCCTGAGCTCTTTTGGGAGTCAGTCCCTCCAGCTGGGCTCTCAGAGCCCTCTTTGGCCTGGCCACACTCCCAGTGTGTCCCCAAGGAGCAGGGACAGGCACCCAGCAGTTATCATGCTCAGCAAATGCCCTGCAACACCCTGACTTGCCATCACTTGACCACTCCCTGGGCTTCTCCCTGCAGGATTATCCAAAGCCCCAGACATCTGATATCTGTACACTTGGTCTCAGACCTTTCTGGGCCCTCAGCTGGTCTGTCCAAGCAGATGGGATGGTGCAGATATTGCAACAGTCAAATGGAGGGAAGTGGGGAAGCTCTTCTGCATCAGATGTGCAGCAGTTAATTTGGGATGGCAAGAAGCCCACAGTGGCCAGTTCCTGTGTCCTGTCCAAAAGGTGATGACATTCCCTGATTGAAAACATGATCCTATGCACCTCATAGACAATTGTAGTCACAGGCTAAATTGTATAAATCTACTTTCACAAAAGATAAAATCTTCCCTTGTATTTTTTTCCATTGCTCAATTAACTATTGTTTTGCCCAGCATGTTTTAATCATAAGTAAGTTCATTAATAGATGTGCTCTTTGGAGTCATGGGGGACTGTGATATAATAGCATTAATCTTTCTGAATAACATCATTAATAGCCTTTGCCCCTTAAAGGCACCCACTCTGTCCCCCAGGCAATTACAAAACTTTGTTCCATGGTACTGAATGAGCTCATCCAGCTAAAATGACTACAATGCATGTCTGCATAATATTGCTGTTAGTTGGATTCTATTTGTTTATCCTACTGCTCAGACACTATTCGAACTTGTTTGTGAGCATGTTGGTTCTTTTGCTGTAAAGCCACCAGCTCAGCTGGCTGCTCCCCACCTGGATCTCAGGAGAGCTGTCCTATAGAAAGGTCATGAAAGGAGATCTAGAAATCCCTAAGCCTGAAGCTTTTTGACAATTCTCTTCAAAATAATCTAGCAGTTGTTTGACCACTAGAGGTGTATCCTGTTAGAGAGACTCCCATGAATTCAGCAGGCTTGGGAATCTTGCTAAGCTTACTTGGCATTTCAACCAGTCTTACTAAAACAGAATTCCCAGTTTCTGAGTGAACTGGCACTTTTGGCCCAGAGCAGCATCTCCAGGCAGTGAGAGCCTGGGCCATGTCTGTTAAAGATTTCCAGCACCAGACATGTTTGAATATATTACATTTTCTGTCCAGACACTTACATCTTCCCATCCTGGAGTAAAGATTCAAACTTCTAAAGAATTTGGGTTTATATTTTATTCATCCTACTTCCTCATTTGAAAAATAGACACACTGCTCTTCCCTCCTTTATACAGCAAGCTGGGAACTATAGATAAAAATTCCTATGCAGAGGTGAGATATCTGAATTTTTTCATGAGTGTAGTGGGTAGCTGCTGTGTGCTCTGAGCAGAGCAGCAGAGTTTTGTGGGCTTGCTGTGTTTATTCTGTCCATATTTGGATGGGAAGAGGCATAGGCAGTAGATGAAAGGAGCTCATATAATAAAACTGGGTTTGGATGAAACTCAGCAGTATATTGCTGCTTCGTTTTAGCACTCCTGAAATAGTAAGACCTTGTCAAATTCAGTCCCAGAGGAGAGGACCAGGCAGATTTCAGCTTCAACATGTGCCACATAGTTGCACTTTGCCATATTTGCTCACATTATGGCATATATGTGTGGAGGAAGAAGGGAAGAATTCCCCCATTTCTAAGCTGTAAAATGTCTTTCAACACCTCTCTTCTTTACTGCAGTAGCTATTTGTCATTACTGGTCACAGAGAGAGGCGATTACATGACTACAGCCCCTCCATCTGCAAACACAGCCATCCAAAATGTGGATCCAGCTTAAGTTTAAGCAGGGGGAATTAAAGTTTTTTTCTTAAATTTCAACTTGTATCTCAAAAACCCCCAGAGCAACCCAACTCTTCTCACTCCCTATTTAATTTCCAGCTATGCACAAATTCCTGAATATAGGACCACAGGCTTTTAACCAGGGGTTTCATGGGTGCTCCCACAGGCATGGTGCACTTTGAGGCTGCAAGTTACATGAAAGGAAAGGGAAGAGAAGCATTTCATGGACAAGGAACTTTGCTGAACCTTGAGCACAAGCAGGAGTGGTCAGATGCCACCCACTACTGAAGGCCAGTGTCCAAGGCCAGGCTGGATGGGGCTTTGGACAGCCTGGTCTAGTGGGAGATGTCTCTGTCCCTGGCAGTGGAGTGGTGGAACTAGATGATCTTTAAGGTCCCTTTCAACCCAAACCACTCTATGGTTCTGTGAGTCTGTTTGAAGCTTTGTAGCCAAACTTATCTGATGGGGAAGTACAGAGAGAATGGGGAAGTTGCACTCAGATATGACAATGTTTAAAGTTACAGGAGTCTGAGACCGGGGAGGAGGCATTGATCAGAAACATCCTTCTGTTCATTCCTGGCTCATTCCAGTAGGAGCAGAGGACACAACCACCCTAGCACACAGGGATGCTGCTTCTCCTGGAGGCCAGAATCTTGATTTTAGCAGCAAGGGCACTGCTGAGAGCAGAGTCCCCCCCAACCCCTGCAATGTCAGAACCAGCAACATCTTCAGGTGTTTCTTCTGCCCAGTGTAACTATGTGGGGTGAAGGGATGCAGCCATCTCACTGAGACCAGCCCAGCACATGAAACCAGGCTGTCCTACTAACCAAAACTGAACAAGCAGTGGCCTGGGTGCTCCTCCTTGCTGTTTCACAGCATTCTTTCTGACATCAGGAAAACCTCAGTGTCAGAAATGCTCTCTCTATGAAGTGGAAATAATTCTTTTCTCCCACATCTGGATTAGTCAACCCTTTGGACAGGGATCTCATCTGGCTGCAGCTCTGCAGATAAGAGTGCACAGTGGGAGCCCTGATCCCAGCTGGGGCCTCCAGGCACAACACTAGAGGCTGATGAGCAGGGCTGCTGCCTGCCCTGCCTCTTCCCTCCCCTGCACATCAGGGCTCCAACCTCTCTGTGGGTGACTGATATCTGCAGGGCAGACACAGCCACAGACACTGCTGACCCCACAAAAGGAGGGTGACACAGGTTTTTCATCGTATCTCCTTGCTACCACTGGGGCATGCAAGTTTAGAAATATTGGATAAATAATTCCTCAGCTGCATCTGAGACACAGGCCAGAGCAAACTCTGCTGGCTGCAGACCTGTTGCAGAGGAAGCTGCCTTGTGGCTCTCAAAAAACATATCTGGTTTAAACCCACTTTCAGTGCCTTCATCCAAATGTTCCTGCCAAAGTTCATATCTCTGAATATCCCACTCTGCCTGCTCCTGCCTCCTGCTCCCTCTCCCTCCATCTTCCTTCCCACAGCCGTGGGAACAGACTTCATCACTTGAGAAAAATGCCCTGCTCAAACCCCCCGCTGTTGCTTGAAGCAGACAAAAAAAATTAAAGTCTTTTGAGCAGAGAATCCTTGTCAGGACAAGAAATAATACTGACCTCAGTGAGGATGGCACGTACAGCCCGAGAGGTGGCTCAGGCTGTGTGCTGCAACCAGCTGTCTGTGTGACTACAATACAGTGTGCAGGATATGGAATATAATTTCCCTCTCCATTTACATTTAATACAATGGCTTTGGACCACACATTATTAAAAAAAAAACAACATGAAGTCTCGGCACTTGGCTTTCACTAATGGCCTGTTACTCCTCTAACACTGTCACTTCAGTGAAGAGTGACAGTGTGATTTGTGTCTCTCCCAGAGACTCCCCTTGCCTTCTTCCCTGCCCTGTCTGAAGTCTCCTACTTTTTAAAAATAACACCTCTGTATAACAGTGGGAGGACAGGACTCACATGGGTGGTCTCTTATAATGAAGATAGAGTATCTGGGAACAATATTTTAGTGTGTTTTCCTTCTAATTGAGTTTTTCCAGCCTTTGGGATAATTATTTCTACCAATTAGCCCAGTGGTATTGTTAGCTGGAAGCAACCAGTCCTTCTTCAGGCCTCTGACAGAGGTTTACAGTATGCACAATGGTGCACAGTCCAGTTTATGAGAAAAAAATTGCCCCTCTGCTCCCAAAACTATGGGAAACGACTCCATTGTGAGACAAACATTTCCCATGGAAATTGTCCTGAGAAGCTTCAGAAGGGTCCACGTTTCAGATAAAAGCAAGTGGGTGGAGACTGTGAACTACAGCTCAGGAAAGAGGGGGTTATCCCAGAAAGGAGGAGTGGCACAGGAGAGGGGAGGCAGGGGACAGCTTTGGCCCTTGCACCCTGCAGTGTCTCAGAGGAGATGCTAAACCCACTCTGGGACCAAGCCTAGCCCCAACAATGGAAGAACAGGACAAGAATTAACAACAGTAAATTAATTAGGAGTGAATTTTAAGCCCTTCTTTAAGAGCTAGGCACTTATTTTTTCTACTAGATGGGAGCTGAAAGATGATGCAGCCAGGTGAGTGCCAGAGCAGTGGCCTTGGGCACCAGCCTGGAGTGGCTTTGCTTTGCCTCAGCCCTGATCATGGCACTTTTCAACAGTCTGCAGAAGAATGCTCTTAATGCTGAGGAGAGAGGCCTGGCAAGAAGTCAGTCCAAAGTCCCTCCAGCAAAAATATATAATTGTTACAAAGGTAAAGACTAGTGAGGAGTAATGTATGATCTGGTAAAAAATAGGCACAACACTGGATAGCTTCAAGCCATGCCTTAAAATATATTTTTGGGCTAAATCCAGTTAGTGAAATCAGCAGAATTTTTCAAGTCAAAGATGAATGAGGCCTTTACATAGCCTGAAGTGTAAATGACCTGGTGATGATGGACATATAAATATGAATTCTTACCTAGGTTTAAAAAAAATATTCTCCCCAAGTTTTTAAAGAAAGTAAGGGAAGAAATGGTCCTCTGTAGAAATATTTTAGTGGAATCCTTTTCATTAGAAAATGGTCATTCCTGGCAAAGGAAGACATTTGTGGAAGCAGAAGAGCATCAAAAGAGATGTCTCCAAATTCAGGATTTTGACGAGAAATCCTTTAAAGATGGCTCACTTTATGAACTTTTAGATGTGTGTTTGTCCCTGTCTTCCTCACCTTCCTTCCCTGCCCAGTAAATTCTTTCTGTACTGGGAGAGGCTCTGAACTACTGTTGATAATTTCAGTCCTTTAACAAAGAAACACAGAATTTATTACTAAGATAAAAGTCCCAGACATCGATTTTGGCATGTGCTAGGTGTCCTGGTAGTAAGTCCTCTATACAACAAGAATCTCCATACAGAGCCAAGAAGACTGAAACTTCAGTGGAGTCACTCACACGATGACCAGGGAGGTGTGGCACAGAGATTTGGACTGATTTCCCTGAGGATTACACAGCCAATTAATGAGAATATCAACTCATTCACATCCCTTGCCCTTGCCATGCTTCTTTATTTATTAAACATTTTATAATATGTATTAATGGGTATATTTAAGGAGTGTGCCTCTATTTGTCATCGTTTTTCCTTGCAGTAATGGCACCAGTTTTTCCAAGGACTGACTCCTATGAGTAGAAATCAGGTAATCCATTTGCCTAGACCATTCCCAATGCTGTCTGTCTGAGCCATTCTGCCAAATTTGCAGTCACAGAGACTCTACAATACCTTTTTGTTAATCTTCATTTCATCTGAAATGTGAGAAAATAAAGGTGAGCATCTTAAAAGCAGAACTGGATACAAAGGAGGTTTTCTAACTTGAAAAAATATTGTTTGATCTTCCCTTCATATTGTCAGGTATTCTTTACATTTCAGACCAACAATGTCTAGTGTTTGGGTCCCAGTTTTAACCACCCCAGGCCAGTCTGTACTGGCTTTTACAAAAGATGAGCAAACTCTATTATATATAGTTCCAGGTAGGAAAGGGTTCTTTACTGAGATCACACCATAATAAATTTCCTGGTGCCTGTTCTAGAAGAGTTTTAGTAACCCTAAAAGACGGGGGAAAAAAAAAAAAAAAAGAAAATCCCAACTACAAAATCTTGAAGCAATTTCTTTAAAAGAGAGGTCTGTCTCAGATTATAAGAAAGTCCCACTGTGGTTTTCCACAAACTGCTACAGAAAGGCTTAAAATAGTGGATGGGGCAGTAGTCAACAGGGACACAATGGATCAGACCTAATGCACATCCATGCAAGACATTTTTTAACATGTAAGCCAGCATCAGATGTTTCAGAAAAAATTCATGCAGCTGTGGGATAATCTGCCTGCCAGGACAATTTCATCCTAAATCTTTATACTGAAACACTTAAACCCTGAAGAATGAGGTCTGATAATATTTCCAAGCCTCTAGTTTTGTTAGCTTTGGAGTTATAGTTCACTCTGCACTTGCTATCAATATAAAATGTCCAATTCCTACTTGAACCTTGCTAAATCCTTAGCTTCAAAGAGGCTCAGTTTCAACAGTCTACCTAGACTTTTTCAAAAAGGTAAGGAGAAAGAAAAAATTTTGCAAGTGCCTTAGATATCAAAACCAGCTCCAAGAGAATATAACATTGAGGAAGATAAAGAAGTATAACTTCAAAAGGTCAGAGAGCAAACGTCTGAAATAGCTGAAGAAAAAACCATCTCTCACTCCAGGTTTAAGATACCTGGCAGAAGAAGAAAATAATTTTGAAGGATATCTGCTTCCCCCATGCAAAATGAGGTTTTCACTGGTAAGTATGCTAATCTGAAGCTGTTTAATATCACTTTTTCAACAGATGTTGGCTACATTTGCAAATAGTAACTCCAGGAAATGGTTGAGGTGGATGCAAAGGTACTTGGAAATACTTTATAAAGCACTGTAGCTTTCCTGCAGGCAGTGGAACTCTGCCAGTTGTGCAAGATGAAGATCTGGCCTACCCATTAAAGGTTTCAGATCTTCAAGGAAAGAGGTAGGCATGTGTTCAGAGTTGAGCTCCCTGACCTAAAAACCCAAGGAGAGAGTAGCAAATGGAGCAGCACATCTGAAAATCCCCTGGATAACTGTAGGTCATAGCTCAGAGAGGCATTGACAATCACACCTGGTTCTTTCAAAGAAGAAATTGCTCATATTTCTAGAGGGTGTATTAGAAAAGGGATCTTAATTCTGCATGTCTTTTTGGGAGGTAGAGAAGGGCACTGCTAATGAGATATGGGAGCCCTGCTTCTGCTGAAGTTGTGAAATGGGCCCTGAATGTCTATGTAAAGCAGAAGCTGGTCTAAGGTAGTGAAAATCAGGGCATTAACTTTAGATTAAAATATATACAATCATGCTTTTCTCATTCTACATAGATATTTCTGGTCAAAACTGCAGAATAACACTACAAGAGATCACCTCAGGTGAGAGCAATGCCCCACCCAATCCTATCAGTGCCTGAGACAAAGCAAACACAACATATGTAGGTCAAGTATTTCCATGATGTACCCCCCAAAAGTGCAGTCATCCAGGGATTTACCAAGCTGGAAGAACATTGTATTTAATAACTGTTCTTGGACTCTTCCTCCTTGAAAGTGCCTTTTTGAACTCATTTATAATTCTGGCCTCCACATCATCCCTAGAAATGATTTTCACAATTCCACTGGGTGAAAAATTAGAGCTTTGGTAGAGCTTATTTTTAAACCTGATAATTTGACTGGGTGCCCTTGACTTTTTGGGTTGTATTCACCTTCTCCACACTGCTGAGGATTTTGTGTGTCTTCATTGCCTTCAGCCACCTCACTTCCAAGCTGAAAGCTCACAGCCTACACCTGAAAGTTGTTCCATTCTTCTCTGTCCTTTTTGCTTTTCTTTGTGCCAGTTCTCCTACATCTTTCTGAACATCAGGATGACTAGGATTACATTTCATATCCAAAATAGAAAAGGACCCATTCGTGTGTGTTTATTCTCTTTTCCCTGGAAAAGTGCATTTTAAAAGAAGATAATACAAGATTTGCCAAGATCTCTGAAAAGCCTCATTGATTTTATTGTTTCTTCTCACAGTAAACGAGTTTTGCAGAACTATTTTCTTAGATCCTATAGACTTGGCTCTTTTTCCAATAAACTTCAAAGCTAAGTTCTTGCTTACTTTAGCAGGCCCTTTGCTTCAGCACTTGAGTTGCATAATTGTTAATCCAAAGCATCCTGCCTTAGTGATGCCAAGCACTTTAAAATTAAAATACACCAAAACTTGGAAAGTTGTACGATTCACCCCAAAAATAGCCCTGCTTCCATTTTCCAGCAGATTCAATTTAGTGTTGCAGTGACTGCTTGGTGTGTTCTGGATAATCCCTTGCTCTGGGAGGTGTGAACTCCCATCTTGGGCTCTGCAGCAGGAGCCAGAGCTGACTGCAACACGAGCTCCAGCTCCCAGGAAGCCAGATTTCTGGAGTCATTGCTGGGGCAGGGTTAGCCAGGAAAGTTATTGCACAGAGGCACAGATTTCACAACATTTCTTCACTCACCACAGCTGAAGATCACTTTTACTGATTCAGTTCATTCACAGCCCACCCTGTTTCTTCTTGTGTTGTTTCTTTGGGTTTCAGGGTGTGAAGTGTCACACTGTGTGTGACCCATGACCTTGATACCCTTGTGCTGATCCACCTGCCCTTCCTCCCTGCCTGCATCCTGCTGGGTTGTTCTGGGCAGTCTAATTTGTTGTTTTGGGATGCACTGAGGAATCAGCCTCCCCAGGAGATGTTCTGAAAGTGTGGACACAGCAATGTCCTTTGCCAAAGACCTTACAGCTGGTGTAGAGTGGTGAAAGCGATTCACACAACAAAAGGTTTGAAGTACCAACAGTTTTCACATGCCAGAAAGGATGGACTACATTTGTCCTGGTTCTTTTTATGTGCCCAGTCCTAGGGACTATGGGGGGAATCATGGGAGATGCTTAGAAGAACCTCACTATTCAGAATAATTAAGAATGAATGACTGGATCTTTACCACCAGCAAGTAGAGTTGCCGTGTCCAACACAACGGGCAAAAGGCAACCTTCAATTCATGCAGGATCAGACCTGTTTAATCCATTAATCTTCACAACATGTTGAAGCAGCTGGGTTTTATCATCCTTATTTTGCAGAAGGGAAGAGCTCAGGCAGCAAGTAGGGTGACTCGTGTTTTGCCTGAGAGGTTTTGTCCTTTAGTTCCTCTTAGTGGTACTAAAGATCCCACCTTTTCTAGAATAAAGGACTTAACTGGAAGTCAGCTGAAAGAAGGGCTGCCTTTGGATCAGTCCAGGTTCAGAAAAGAAGGATTTGAGCTACAGGTTGCCCTTGAATGACTCTTGCTACACCTCTCACAGGACAGTCTGTTCTCACGCTCACACCCTTGTTTCATGTCTTTCAGGCAGATTCAACTCTCTCCAAATAATTCCTGGATTAAAAGTGCAGGCTCATGCTCATCCAGTGCTCAACACCTCCTGTTTCTTCTGCAGCAGGAATGAAGCTCAATAAACTGCATAACATGCTGAGCTCAATAAGCTGAGTAACAACTCAGCATTACCCAAAAATAGGCCAGGTGTGAAGAGAACCAGAATTCCCTGAAGCTAAACTGCATGTTCATGTGATGGAACACCTTTCTTTATCACATCCAGTGCTGCAGGGGCATTTTTCCTTCCTTTTTTTTTTTTTTTTAAGAGAACTTCTGTTTTCAAAAAATGATAGATCACGATCAATAACAGCATTAAACATGGATCATGGTAAGAAGGAACTGGTGGAAGTTTATGACCACTCAATCCACTTAACTCTGCCAAAGCAATAAACCACCACTGGGGTTATAAATTGCTGAGCTGAGTCTGCAGTTTTAAAATGTTATCCAAAATCAATTGCCTCCCCCCCTCATTAGACCATTAGTTGTCAACAACTTCGTTAAAGAATAAGCCAGTGGTTCACACACATCTGCTTGGGAGCAGAGTCAGGCTTGAGCTGTTTCCCTGGCTACTCAGGCTGAATCCACGTCTGTTATCATTAACGTGAATGTGGGTAGGAAAGCAAAAAACTATGCTGGAAATGAAATCAAGCTCTCCTCCCACTGCCTGAAGCACATAAATCTTCCAAGTTAATGGTGCCACAGAATAGGTCTGACTGACTGCAGCAGGGGTCAGGGATGCACCAGGAATGTGGGGTCAAGCCCTGTGTGCCACTGACCCTTCAGAGGAGGTGTGTGTGTCACTGCAGCCCCCCCAAACGTGCTGCTCAGCACCCATGCAGGGTCATTAGTATCTATCTGCACACAGCAGTGCTGACGGCCCCTGCAGACCCTCTGCTTTGCTCTGTTGCTATGTGAGCAGCCCTGGGAGGAGCTGGGCTCTTCAGAAGGCCCAGGGTATGGGAAACTCAGAGGGGTCAGTGCTCTCAGGTCATCAGTGGGGAGATGGCTCCTGTCTGAGGTCAGCTCCATCCTTTCTCTCCATGGGACAGAGACACTGCATGCCAGGGGGAAGATGAACCCGTGAAATATGGCCCAGGAGAAAAGGAAGAGAATAGCTGGGTACACCAACCCTGGGGCAGGGGGTCACTGCAAAGTGTGGCTCACATCAGACACTGCCTGGTGTCCTGGGCACGTCCCTGGTGTGCCACTGTGCTGCCTTGTCTGGGGGCAGCTCAGCACTGCACCTGCAGTGTAGTGGTGGTGACGTATCGTGTGCTGCAGGGAGGGTGAGCACTGCAACAGCCTGATGTCAGCCCACTCCACCTTGTTTCTTCCAGTGGGATCACAGGATATTAGCACAGACCACACTTTAAACATTAAAACTAGCAAATAAATACAACCAGCAAGGCTGACAGAACTTGGGTTTTTTCACATCAGTTTTATGCTGTTGACTCTTCATGGACATCAGTGATGTATCTCCTGGATCTGCAACAGCAACTACAACGACATCAAGCATTTTCCACTCACTGTTTCATCATTTGACAGCGCTGTTGCTCCAGACAAGAGGCCACTGATTTGCACTCCTGTAGCTGAGCAAAATGACCAGGTTGCTGTTTGCAGAAGCACCAAGAGCCCAGCTATGTGATTCACACAGCAGTGGTACTCCTGGACAGCAAGAAATTGGGCTGGGAACAGAAAGAAAACGTATTTAAAGCTGTTCTCAACTATACTCTTCCTAAATTAGTTTCTTCTGGCTCCTGGTAACTTTTCAGCTGGTGTCCAAATAGACGATTCTGGCATTCTAGATTCACCTTTTCTGTCAAGGGTATCATGAAGGCAGCTAATCCATAAAGAAACTTAGGAAGAGCTGATTTTGATGACTAGAAGACAATGTCACACAAGTATTTTAATCTGGTTTTTAGAACTATTCTCTATATTTTCATGACAGGATAAAGTACATTAGTGCCACAGCAGAGGCACCTTACCTAGAGATGGGAGAGCAGGGACCAGCAGACCTCACACAGATGGGAAGATATAGACCAGGAGATCTCCAAACAGCTTTTTTCCTTGCTCTCACTACCATGTTACACGTGTAAAATACAAGTGGGCATAAAACCTTCACATTAACATCATTCAAAGCTCAGCTCTACCCTCACACTGCTCTTTCCTCTGGAGCACATCCCATCCTCCTGTGTGCAGTTATTTATATTTCTTCATGCTGTCCTTTCTGGCAGGCTGTTCTGCTCAACCCCCCCAGCAGAGCATTCCCAGCAGGACCTCTCTGCAGCAACACTGCTTTTAACCTACCATCATAATGACCATAATTTACTGCCATTGTATTTCTCCCCCCCTCAATGTTAAACATTAACCTTGTGCCCACTATTGACTGCAGAAGGCATCTGCTGCAATCATATGGGAAATATTGGGCCTTATTTGGCTCTTCAGGAGATAGAGGCATACAGAGGTCCATGCTGTGTTGTTTAGGGGAAGAGCAAAAAATATCTGTGCATAGCCAGTTTTAAAATTTAAACTGAGCTTTTATAACTTCTGCTTCCAAAGGTTGGTTCAGTAAAGCACTAAATCTTTTCCACAGAAAGCACAGAAGTTTCCTTGATGATCAACCTTGTTAGCTTGAAGGACCTATTCTTTCAGAGTCCTCATTGTGTGGCAAGAAGAAAGAAAAAATGAGTTCTTGGAAGTAAAAACCCTCCTTCTGTTCAGGTTGGAATAAAGAAAGGGTCACTGCCCCTGAAGGCTTGCCTCTCTCTTTTTCCTTTTCTTAGACCACATAAATAGAAGAGTAATGCCAGCCCATAAGCTGAATACATCAGGTTCTGATCATACACCAAAGCTTTTGCAACACATGAAACTCATATTTGCTGTCACGTGCACAAGGTGTCACGTACACTTTAATGCTCCACAGGATTGAGTGGGCAGATTCTTGTCATTCTGTGGTGTGCATCTCCCATTGTATAATCCCTGAACAACACTCTGCCCTTGGAAGGAAAATCTGAGAACGTTTTGAACTTTTTTTAACCTGCAGATTGAAGGCTGGTGGTAGGATTAGTAGGTACTGATGGAAGAAGTACTAGCAGGTGAGAATCCTGAAAATATCTCCCTTTCCTTTGTCTTCAAAAGCTTTGACAAGGCTCCCTCTCCCTGCTTTTATCTCACCCAAACTTACCAGCAAAATCCCTCCCACCAAGTCATCCATGACTTCCAGCCTTCTTTTACTTTTTTGGTGCTTTGAAACACCAACCATGCATAAAAGCAAGGTAAATGTAATTGGCTCATCCTCCTCTCCTTCCCTGTACAGCTCACAGTGGCAGATTGGAGGCATCCCACAACAACATCCTTCACATCAGTGCATCCAGCACCTTGTGTGTGGGGATTCCCACCCTATTAATTGCACTTGGGAGCATTTAAATATCCCATGGTGGTACTGTTTGCAAGCCCAAACAGTTTATGGTCAGAGCAGACAAAATCTCATTGTTCTCCCCTGTAACACAAATGCAAATTATTTCACTCTTTTGGGAATGGAAGGGACATTAAATATTATCCAGTTCCAACCTTCCTGCCATGGGCAGGACCACCTTTCATTGCACCAGGTTGTTCAAAACTCTACCCAATCTGGCCCTGAACATCTCCAGGAATGGAGCATCCAAAACATCTCCAGGCAGCCTGTGCCTCTGCCTCACCACACTCAGAGTAAAGAATTTCTTCCTAACAGCTAAACTAAATCTGTATCTACCATCTTTCAATTTAAAGCCTTGTCCTATCAACACACACCCTTGTACACTCCCTCTTCAGTTCTCTTGTAGCCCTTTAGGTGCTGACAGGCTGC
>VZTT01008739.1:49352-71873 GCA_013400855.1 Buphagus erythrorhynchus
AAAAAAAAAAAAAAAAAAAAAAAGGCTGATTGCAGCCCTCTAGGTAGAACACCAAAGACTTTCTCTGTCCAGTTTGGGTTTGGTGAAAACTACAGTGACTCTGCTAAGACTTGACATGGTCCCTCCAGGTAGCTTTCCTCTGCAATACAAGGTGTCAAATAATTTGCAAAATGCTTGTAATTGCATTGATATATGCTGGCATGCATTGATACACGTGCTCTTTGGGAAGTGCCTCCTCAAAACTTTTCATGTCTGAGATTGCAAGGACTTAGGACTCAGAAGCTGAGGGAAGGGAAAGCTGTTTTAATTTCTGAAACAGGGTGCTCTATTTCAGAGGCAAATAGCTCCAGAGAGCCCTGTCTCTGTCATTAGAGACCACAGTTAATGCAGGGCTGAGAACACTCATGGACCCCTCTTCCAGCCTTCCTAGATGAAAACCTGATTCTAAAGTATTTTAAAGATGAGATTTTATAACACTCACTTATCACATATACCTCTGAGTACCGTGGTGTGTTGAAGCATCAGTTTTAATATCACAGCACCACTCTCCTGCTGACATGTCCCTAAATGATCTCAAACCTCTCTTTATCCAGAAAAGGTTGGGGGTTTATGCCTTAATTCCTTAAATTCAGATAAATTCCAAGGAGTTTCCCAAAGTCAGCCTGGAGCCTGGGGGGAGATGAACAGGGCTGGTTCTTTTTCAGCCCACAGCTGACCCAGGCCCTGGGTGCTGCCTATCTCACCCACTGAGACCTGGGTTGAACCAGCCTGGCCCCACCAGCTACCCTATCAGGTTGTGTGAATGCAATCTAAATTCAGCAAGCAGCCCTAATTAATGCTCCTTATGTTTATTTGACTCACTGAAGATACACATCCACCTAAGTAGTAAATCTCATCGTTGCATAGGAACCACAGGGATCAGTTCCTTTCCAAATGTGTCCTGGATAGAGCCCAAGATATTTAATACTGTGGGGAAAACACATATTGAGTGTCAAATAAAAGCAACAGCCACTCTGCAACAAATGGCAACTTCCTCTTGGAAGAGTCAAAGATGGCTGTGACTGCTGATGGTTTTAAATGTACTTTCAGATTATTAATAGAGACAATTTTAAATAGTTCTTCTTGCTCCAATTCCTGCTTTAACTCATACCCAACTGCTAAACATACTGTGGCTGATCCTGCTAGTGCACTCTCTAACAAATCACAGCCATGCATAGGTTTCCTTTCAGTATTTCCCATTTACTCTTTAATGGGAGACAAATGTGTCTTATTTGCTGACTGCTTAATGAGTCTGAAAGAATTTCCAGGCATGTTTATTAGAGCTGCTTGCAAATTGTTTTACTTGCTTAAATCTGTGGCCATAGGATATTCACTGGCACCTAGATACTGGACTGGCTGGTGCAACACCAACACGTAAATCAGTATATTATGTAAAAGAAACAGAAATTTTGTTAGGACTGTTCCCATTTACACCTAACAAGAGTCAGAAACCAACATATTGAACTGACAAGATGGACATGTAAATAGTTGCTTTGCTCATGTAGTTGTAGGATAGTAACTGCTGTCTGGCTTCCTATTGTAGAATTTCACTGAGTAGCTGACAACTTCAGGTCTGTTGAATTTCATGCTCCTGAGGCTTACTACTGATTATTCAGAGGGACTCTTTGTTTTGATGGCCATGCAAAGGAAATATGCCTCTTTGTGGATTTGTACATGTATTTTGGGATTGGATTTTTTTTTTTTTATATAATTTTTTTCTGGGTGTGACAACTCCACCAGGAAACGTTTCCAAGCGCAGACTTCCTGACATAAATATTTATATTATCACCTGCCTTTCCACCTGCTCCAGGCCACTGGGTCAGAGGTGGGAAGCATGGATTAAGGGCTGGGGACAAGGGGAAATGCACCAGGCAGAGAAGCTGAGCCTGAGGCAAGGGTACTTGGGGCGTGAGAACTGCTGGAGGAGTTGAGGGAGGGCAAGGCAGGGAGTCATGGGCAGGGGATTTGTACAAATATAACATAAAAAATTTAATTTGGGGTAGGATGGAAGCAGGCTTTCATTGGCAAATCTCTTGGTGTCCATCGCTCTTCCTTCACAAAGGAAGGGTGGTTTGTGGGTGCTGGGTTTTTTCTGTGGCTGCAGGCATTGCAAAGCAACAAAGAGCCAGATGCAGTGAGTTTGAGCAGAGTCAGATGGGGTTTGGGGGAATAAAGCACCCCAAAATAGGTGGTCATTGGAATAGAAACAAAAAGAGAAATTGTACATTGACCCTGAATTCATGTGACTGAAAAAAAGGAATAAATCCCTCATTTTTCCAGCATGAAAACCTACACAGTTTTTAGAGACTAAAAGGCCTTAGATCTTATTGCTTTGTCTTTCTTACTGCTAGTAGGGCATTCAGGCTTAAGAAAACCATTAAGGATATGCTTTCTCAGGGTATCCAAGGCTTTTTGCTGTTCAATAACAGGGGAAAAAATGAATTAACATTATTCTGTTGGTTTCACAAACTGAGAGAGGGGACTTTGAGGTTTCCCTCTCTTAGAAAAGTTTTACTTTTCAGCTCTCAACTATACCAAAATTACCCACATTTACTGCAGAATAGCCCTGTCAGTGTGGAGCATGTATTTGAAATATAGAGGCATGCCAGATGAAAACCAGCAGTGTGAAATCAGTGCACCAAGAGAAAAAGGCAAGGATCAGATCAGACCCTCTGGGCTGGCTGCTGGCAAGCCTGCAGCGTGTGTGTGCTCTCCCCTCTACTCCCAGTGCCCTTGATTTCCCAGGCTGCTTTGAAAGACAAAAAGAAAGTTGGTAATCATACACCGACAGATGGTTCCTTGGTTAGTTACTCTTTATTTAGATTGAAACAACTGCGATTCATCAGCTTTTTCTTTTTTTCTTTTTTTTTTTTTAATAGCTACATCACAGTGAACTTTCAACTCCTAATCTATTTCTAAGAAGTATTGTGTGGCAAGCGTCTATTAATAACAAACCTTGGGCTGACTGGAAATTTCCTTTTCTGTATTCATATTCCAGCTTTTGAGATGTTTTCACCCAATTTTGTTTCACTTTTCAATGGCAGAACTATCCAGAAAGTTTTCCAGTGAAAGATATCCAGTTAAAGATACTGCTTACATGCCTATAAATAGAACTTAGATATTTCTTTCTTTTTCTTGGACTTGCTTTCTTTATTTTAATTGTGAATTGATAGCTAATGAACTGCTTGTTTCTTATTTTGATCATAAACAATTTTGATTGATTTTTTGGGGGGAAATACGCTTGTATCACCTTCCTAGGCATATCAGAGGTAAGCTGGATCTGTGAGTTGTCCTTTTAAATAGTATTTTAGAGAACTCTATATGCATTTTGAGTTAAGACTGTCCAAAAATAACATGTCTAGATGAAAGCCTGAAACAAAGATTTGGAATGATTGACTTAAATTTGAAGAGTGGCTGTCTGCAATAAATGGAAAAACCTTGTACTACATTCCTGCCCATGCCTAGAGGTTCATTTTCCTTTTGGCCCTTTTGGGTTGATGCAGGATTTCACTGCACATCTTAGACCCAAGTGAATAGCGATTTCTCCAAGATTCACTAATTAAAGGAAAATCCTGTTAAAAAAAATCCAAACAACGAGAGATTCAGATTCTCTGGGGGCTCTTGTTTCACATTTCCTACTAGCCATCATTACAGGCCTGCACCAGAATTACTGAGTGCAAACAAAGCTGCAGATGAAATAGTGTCCAAATTTTCTTTTACAGACATAGGGGAGACTTTCACTAATACATTTTTTCCAGCAGCACAAACTCAAAATGTCAGAATTACTCACTTTTTCAGGTATTAAAATTGGTTGAATAAAAAAAAGATTGCTACCTTGATCTTTCAAAAATACATTAAAATATTTTAGATTTGAAAAACGGAAGGGGACCATTTCTACACTTAATTACCATAAAGCACTTAATGCACCTGAGGCTATTCATTTTTTAAGGAATTCATTCTAAATTTTTTGAGGGGAAAATCTCAGGGAACTCAAATGGTCAAATTAATGTCTTTAATTCTAATCTTTAATTTTAATTCACATTCGAAAGAATGTGATCCAAGTCTGCTCTAAATTATTTTATATTTGGACCTGATCTACCTCAAAACCAGTCCATAGCTGACCATTTTAGGGTCACTCAGTACTGTGCAAGTTCAACTTGGAAATTTTTCCCTTTTTCATATCAAGTTTTTGCTCAAGGTTTGTTCTTTAACAGGCAAAGTGAAAGGAAGAGTCCCTTTTCCACAGGATATACCACACTTCTGGCCTTCTAGACAAAAGCTGCATACACTGATTTCCCATGGGGAATGGCATGCTGTTAGGAGATGGGATCATTGGCATGAACAACTCCCTTCCTTAAAAACTGCTGTCCTCTTCATCTCCCTTTGGCAAAAAGCTCTCATTGATAAACCTCAGCAGGCAACTGGGCATTCCCTCTGTTGTTTTATCCTCAGTTCACCTGCCTTGGCTTGAGCTGGCCCAAGTGCTGCTGAAAGGCATTGGGATGATGCCATGTTTTTGCATGGATAAAGGAGATGCCATGAGAAGATTCAGAGGGAGGTCCCTTAGACAAACCCACCCAAAGGCCTGGGCCACTGTTTCAAGGGTTCATTTTGTGCATATCCTTGAGCTCGAGGTGGCCAGGGCTGTTGACCTCTCATTTCTCATGGTGAGGAATGGTCACATCCCCAGCACTCAGCTCCGAGTGCCCTGCAGGCACCTCCCCTCCCTGAGCCCACGGATCCCCAGCTGCCCTCCTTCTCCTCCTCTTCCCCTCTCTGGCACTGATCTGAAACCCCCATGGGTCACACAGTGGGCAAGGAGATTAAGACTGGGATTTGTAAAGATGAAGCCTTTTTAGAGAGCTTAATAGGCCAGATGCTCAGCTGAGGATCAGGCCATCTGTCCATTCAAGCCCTACCTGTACAGCAGGTTATTGCTAAGAGAGAGGGTGACAATTTGGGACTGCAGCCCCAAAACCCAGGACACAGCATAGTCCTGACACAAAAAATCTTGGAAGATAAAATGGCAGATGATGTTCCTGGCTGATACAGGCAATAGTAAAAGGAAGACAAGCACAACTGCATGCATGGCAAAGGATTTCTGTGCTCTTCCAGCAGATATTAAGGAGCCTGAGAGTCAGCAAAACCCGTAATTAGGCTCACTTTAAAATCCTTTGCTCTACCAGAGTAGAGTGAAGTGAGCCCCCCCAGAAATGAGAGTCAGGCCCAGTCTCCAGAGCCAGCTGCTGCTTTAGTGCAGTGCTCTGTCTCCATCCTCCCTGATAAGCAGTCTATGCCCCGGGACTTATAATAAAAGGGAACGATGGTCCCTGCAAAAACCCAGAGAAGAGGTATTGATTTGCAAATAGTTTAAAAGAATATTCAAGGGTCATGAGCTGACCCTTTTTCAGCTCTGACATTTTATATCAGGGGGGATCCCATTGAGATGGGAATTCATATCCTAGACATTGTTTTGTCCTGTTTCATAAATAAGTTGAATAGCTTAATTGATTGACACCCACTGCACTTTCCCAGCTTCCTCAGGCTCAAAAGTACACTGCTGTTTTCTGCCATAAATAATATGAACTTTCAATCAGCCGCCAGGCACAAAAAGGAACTGAAGACTCTTCATACAATAGCTGCAATCTGGCATACGAGGCACTGCAGGTCTAAAGGGAGGGCAGTATTTGATGTCACCAGGTGTTCATTTTTTTCCTGTGGCACCAATAGCATTTTCCTACCCAAACGACCTAAATCCCAAAGAAGAAGCACCCAGGGGCCCCTGCAAGGAGGAAGACTGGTTTGTCCTGGAGTTTATGTGTGGGTTAAGAACCTGGTTTGCAATACTGTAAACACAACATGGAACCATGTGCTGAACCATCAAGTCCAGTCCCTTGGACATGCTGGTACAGCATCCCTTCATCTCTCTTAGATTCTGACCCAACTTCATCTCAACCTGAGTGACATTATTCACCCCAAGCTCCCCATTTGTCCCCAGACCTCACTCCTCTGATTATTTCAAATCTCCTAATTTTCAATCCATGCTTATTTGTGTTTAACTGAGATCAATCTGCTCTCATTCTTTTACTTAAATAGTTTTTAATAATAGCTTTAAATAGCTTTTATTCTTTTACTTAAATAGTTATTTTCCTCCCTGGATATTTAGTCCCCAGTGCATTTTGTTATCATTGCTTCCCCTC
Source organism: Buphagus erythrorhynchus (assembly GCA_013400855.1). NCBI lineage: Eukaryota > Metazoa > Chordata > Aves > Passeriformes > Sturnidae > Buphagus > Buphagus erythrorhynchus. The sequence continues at coordinate 55,592 of VZTT01008739.1, forward strand.
AGTCTTGGTTGCACAAGGGAAATGAGCTACACACTTTACATCTCTTATTTTTAATGCAATTTAATGGCCTTTTCAGCAATTCTGGTGACTTTTGGAGAGCTCTTGGCTTAGATATAGCCCACACTTTCAAAAAAGAGATGCAAAAAGAGTGTGAAAGTGTTGAGGACTTCCCCTCAAGGAAGGAAGGTGTGGATGTAAGTGCTTACCTTCAGTTGCCCAAGTTGGAAAATGTTAGCTTCTGACCTCCCTGTGCTTTAATTTCCTCATCCGTAAAACAGAAAGAACAACACAGACCTCAAAGGGGAGTAATTAATTTTTCCAAAGCGCTCCAAGATCTTCAAATGAAAAATTCAGTTCTAAATGTGAAGCTCTTTTGTCTGTTGTTTTTCACTTGTTACTTCTTAAGCAGTGCAAACCCTGGAGTGAGGGCACTGAGCCAGACCAAAGCCAAGGCAAGTTCCTCCACTGATTACAGTGGGAGCCCCTTATGCAAAAGGTTTCATGAGGGGTGACAGGCATCTGCTGCTAAGACAGAGCAATAAAGACTGGGAGAGAAAGAATACTGACTGAAACCATTGCAAGGCCAAGTGAGATCAGTAGTTTTTCTTTAGAAATAGCAGCAAACAGTTAAATCTATTTTTCTTGCTTTGCTGCAGCAGAAATTTCTCTGAGGATGATCACCATACTCACCCTCATCTGTAATTAATAAATGTTTGGAAAGACACTTTCCCACTTAACATATGAAATTATAGATGATCCCTTAATTCCCCAGACATTTGCAAGCCTTGTCTTGTCAGAATTGAATTTACTACAGCTGATTACCCTGAGAATGCACTGACCTTCTTAGCTCCTGCTGTGGTCTTTATTTTTTCCATGGCAGATAATATGGGGACCAGAAACTGGGGACTTGGTAGTAGGGATTATGTGATACTAATGAGACAAAGCTTATTGTTGATGTTAACTGTTATTACCACTAAAAAAGTGCACGACTTCAGACAGATGGACTTCACTTTGTTACACCAGGAGGGAGCGAATGCATTTTGACAGTAGCAGCATCTATTTAAAATCTGGACCACATCTGGTGCTTCTCTGAAGCAGACCATATCTGATCAATCAGAATTATGGCTCTTCAGTCTCCAGACGAGTTAGAAGAAATTCATTATCTGTTTTGAAGCCGCCTTCTCTTTCATCTATTAAAAAAAAAAAAATTGTCATCAGATCCATTTAGCTACTGAAAGAAAAAAAAAAAAAAAGACAATAATTAAACTAACTAGCAAGCTCCACATCTGAAGATATGATTAATTCTTTGAAACACAGTGTATGTAGGTACTTGGCTCACGCTAGGCTTCAGTCAACAGTTTCCTAGCTGATGAAATAGATAGCCTAGGACTTATCTCCATTTCTGGTTAATTCATAAACTCTTGGAAATACCACAGGAATTTCTCCAAACTCTGTCAGAAGTCAATATTTGTCTTTCAGTAACATTTAGCCCCTGGGCATGGGGCTTGAGAGTTACCACCTCGAGGACAGCAGTGTCTCCATGTGGCCTCCTGCTCCCAAGGATGTCACCCCTCTCCTGTGTATCCCCTTCTGGACCTGCAGCTTCAAATGCTCAGAATTGGCACTACCTGCTGTGAGCTCTTCCATGTGTGGTCTGCTGAGCCCAGAAAGGTGGTGAGAGCCTGGGCTTACAAATAAGCAAAAGCAGAAGGCAAAAGGATCCTGTTCTGGATCACTTTAATTTCTTCAGTTTTTTATGATTTTCTTCCTGCCTTTGCTGATGAGCACAATCATCACACCAACTAGAACTCAGCCTCTGAAGTTCTTATCACTGCCTCCATCCTTACCACGTTTTAAGAGCACAGTTTGGAAAGAAGCCTTGTGAAAGCAATTGACTTACATCTCCCTCATTCACTGCTTTTCAAACAGAACTTTTATTAAAAGATAAAGCATTTTATAGATGTTATAACTAAAGTTAGTGAGAGGGCAGGGAAACACAGGTTTTATGTGCAAAAGTATAACCTTGGAAGAACAATTTAAAATACTCATCAACATTTGTGAAATATTTCTCAAAATTTTTTGTCAAACTTCTATTTTTAATTCTTGCTAACAAAACCCAGTGAAATTATCTACTTTTTTGAGTGAGGTGGAAGCAGTGACTGTAACCTTCCAGAGGAGCATCAGGTGTGCAAAAGAGACCAAGGCTGGCATTAATTTCATCTGTAGCAGTGATAGCTCAGGAGCAAATGATTTTGACTGCCTGTTGATCACGTCCAGATGGGTAAAGTACAAAATGAGGTTATAATAGCTGCCTGCCTCAATGCTAAACCACCCTCAAAATTAGGTGGGGCAGCTCCAAAGCCATTTATCTACCTTGGGTGCAGGACTGTCATGGGAAAATTGACTCAGGATGATATATATCAAAATCTCCTGCTGGCAGTAGTAACTCCTCTGGAATTTCTACAAATCATGGATGACAATTTTCCAACCAAGAAATAAAAGCTAACGGTAACTAAGGTGGAAATGATTATCTGGGATCCCTGTCTGAGTCAGTTAAAAACACATGGTGTTTCAACACAACCAGGTTCACAAAGCTGAAACAACTATAAGCCAGTTGTAAGGGAGGACTGAAGACTAAATGTGATGCATGCAATTAATAGTTTTAAATTATTTAGCTAGATGTAAAAAGAACCAAATAACAACAACAAAATCAGACTAAAACTGTAAGTAAGGAAGCAAGCATGGTTTCAAAAATCTAGAATAGAAAAGTATGCAAAATAAGCAATAAAAATGGATGGGTGTTTAGAAGACAGATGTTGTAAACACTGAAAATACATCCTGGAGCTATAAAAAATTAACAAAGAAGCAAAGGGATGCAAGGAAATATATATGGCCAAAAAAAAAAAAAAAAGACAGTAAGGAGCAGATGTTTGAGTCCATTGGGACCAAGAGTAACCTTACTAAAACTAAAAGCCCATGAACAGTAAGAGCAGCAGAATAGTCAGTAATAATACAGAAAATCACAAGTGTTAACAAATGTGTCCCTTCCCTTCCCAGGAGTAAACCAGGACATGTTTATAAGGAAAGAATGAATATTTTCTACTCAGGCCATAATTGAAATGGAAGGAAAACAGTCACTACTGAAGTAACTTTTTAACAACCAGATGTATGGCACCAGGACTACTAAAAGTGCAGGTTAGGAAGTTCCTCTGGATGCTGCTTTTAGTAACTCAGGCCCAGCAGAGGCAGAAACATGAGAGAAAGCAAATACTATTGCAATGTTTGGACAGGGTGAAGGAAATGATCAAATAAGTATAAATCTGTCATCCTGGCACTCACTAAGAGTTGCAATAACAGAAAAATTTACAAGACTTAACTACTAAAGATTTCAAGGAGGTACTCTAAATATTTTGCAATTTATAGAAAACAGAGCTTCTAAAGGTTGCTGTTATTATCACTGTCAAAGACAGAGACAGATAAGACCTGTTGATTTCACTTGTTCTCATCTCCAGAAAAGATGGGAAATATTCTGTGTATTCACCAAGAAATATCTGGAGTTTAGAAAAATGTGACACAAAATACAGACTTACTTTTTTTGAAAAATATTTCTTATCAATCTTAGAAGGATGAAGGAAGTCCTAATTAGTGCTTGTACAATTTGACCTAATTTTTAATTTAAAATTACCAGCTGTAATCTGTAACATTTTTATTTGTGGTGATGAAATAATCGCTTTTTGTCAGTATTCTATTTTAAGAATGGTTTAAGGCTTTAAGGCAGTGCAATCCAAAACACCTGTAGACACCCACAGCTGATAAAAAGTACTTTTCTCTCTACTGTTACATAGGCTTCAGTAATTAACTTCTGATATAAAGAAATAAAGAATTTGTGAAAGAAGTGGAAGAGAAATAGTCAACCCCATCTAATTTCCACCCAAGTCAGAAACAGGCATGAAGCGTGGTCTCCAAAAATAACTGAAATGCTTCCTCTTTTTTTTTTTTCTTTTAAATCTGTCATTTCTTTGCTGAAATAAGGCATATCAATTCCTTGAGGTGAAGAGATAAATTCCCTTTTTGTCCTGAACTTTGTGAAATGATCCCCACTCCCAGATGGAGCGTGCAATGGCAGGTTACCGAGTTCAGGGAATTTCTGTGGCTCGTGCTGCCATTTCTGCATTTCCCAACAGCCCTTTTACCATATGGACTTGAAACTCACTTTCAATCTCTGAGCCATCACACCTGCTTCAAAACTGTCTGTGACTTGAGGGGTGGGATTGAGATCCAAGATTAGGAGGGAGCACAGCAAAGTGCCCAAATTTTCATTGTGGTCAGTGGAAATGGAATCAACACAGTCTGAGAGCTATTTTCCTGTAGAAGGCACTCACTCTTATCAGCAGGTTAATTCCACACTAGTCCCTTTAACATCTAATTTTTTGAGAGAAATTGATCCAGCGTTTTGCAGCAGGAAAACAGAGCCCTCTTTTCCTAGGCAATACTTCAATCTATGTTTCTCTCTAATAAAATTTCTCCCAAGGGCCATAGAGAAGGCATTGCTCTCTTCTTTAAAGGAATTTTTTTTTTAAAGACCTCATAGTTCCTCAGCTTTTATAAACTCCTCTGCTTCACAGATCTGTGCTCTCCAATCTTGATGTCTCATGGGTGCAGCTACACCAAGATTTTTGTGAGCGCCATTCAAGGATTAGTAAAACCAAAGCTTTGCATTGATGTCAGTCTGCTTTTGGCTCTTTTGAGAATTTATTCCTCCTTGCTTCTAGATGTGCCCACTGAAGGAAGGAAATGCCCAGCCTTCTCCCAAATGCTGTGTGTGCCATTCCACATCCAGCTGGGAAATAACAGCATTGGAGCCAGGCTTGCAAATCCCTGGTGCCAAGAGTGTCCTCCTCAGACAGACAAAGCACAGCCAGCCCTGTCCTGCAGCACAGGGCTTGGAAATGACAGCAGGATTTGCTCAGGTCACCCTGAGCCAAGACCTTCGGTGTGAGCTCCCCCACTGCCAGGAACAGGGTGGGAGGTGCAGGCATGAGAACGCCTGGGGGAACGAGGCACATTTGCAGCACATCTCTGATCATCAAGATATGCTGCCAGGAGACTGTTTGTGGGTACTCAGTTATCGCATTATGATTTGCAATATTCCAAAATACAGTATAGAAAGAGACCCCAAGCTGAGACAATGCCCTGCAGCACCAACTCTGATGGTAGAAACAGATTTTCCACACCTGCTGACTTCACACCCAAACCCACATCTGTTTAATAAACAGTAGCAGGAATAAAAAAATACCAGCTCTGGAGTTTCATCAACAATTAGAGTGAACTTGTTATTGTGTCAACAATCAGCTATTTCTGCTTGGTGACTGTCACACACATTCACCTGAGAATGTTTCTGAGTTGGTCTCATTTGGGACAAGGATATGATACAGGTGTAATTTTAAAAGCACTCAGATAACGTGACATGGATTGCTTTAAAAGGACTCTCATGGAGGAACTCAGACACAAAGTTATCTTGCTCATACATGTGGTATCAGCACATTTTCATTCCTGATTGAGTTTGAATTTTAAAGTTAATTACATTAAGTTAGACAAGATGAGGAGATTGTGTGCTGACAGTCTTTTTGCTTTGCAAGCCATGCCAAATGCCAGTGATTAGCACTTTATAATCTCCTAATCTTCATCCCTAACATTTTTCTTCTAAGTCTTGTATTTCAGATTCTTTAGGTATTCTACAGAGCTCTACCTAATCTTCCCATTTTACTGTTCTTCCCTCACCTTCCACACATGCCAAGCATTGCAATGCTTGTTCACTTACTTAGCAAAACAGACTTGCAAGACCCCAACACACTTGTCATAACAAGGTTTATAATGAAAATACTCCATGGAAGAAAAAAGAAAACACTTCTTCTTCTAATTTTTTTCTTTTGTTTTGCTGAAATACTGGATTTTAATTTTTTTATGAAAAAAGAAATTAAACACAAAGTCTTAATGGTTTTTATGGCTCTTACAAGAACAAACGTATTAAAGCAAGACACTGAGTTGGACTGAGTGCAACAAAGCATTATAATCCTTATTCCTAAAATCAAAGTAAAAATTCAAAATCATGGCAGGAGTCAAGGTTCCTCCAGCTGATTATTACAGATTTCAGTAATCTCAGAACTTTAATGAACCTAGCCCAAACCCCATAGCTTGTTAAATCAGCCTGTGAGAGAGAACCCCTCTGCTGGGGTCCCCACTGAAGCACTGCCTGCCATCAGCTGTGGACACGTCCTGCTGGGCCCCAGCACTGCTCCCCTTTCACAGCCAGCCAAATCCACTTGTGTCACACGCTCTGCCTGCCCAGGACCATCCCCTTTCTGCCCCTGTGCCCATTTGGCAGGGCCCCCAGCCCTTCCTGCAGCCCATGCTCCTGTCACACACACAGATTGCAGCCTGAGCACCGTTTTGGCACCTCGAACACACAACACCTGTTTTGAAGGTTAACAGATAGTGACAAGTATAATCACAGCTTCTGCTGAAGTTTTAGCCTGCCAGACAGCCAATTATGCTATTATTTTCAATAGTTTTTTCTCCCCACAGACATAACCCATCACTTTTGCAAGGCAGTGCCACCGGCAGCTGCAGCATGCTCTGTTTTGGAAAGGTGGTCACCTTTCCTCGGGCTCCTTCCTGATGGCCAGCAGCTCTCAGTGCCATTCCCCACCATGCCATGGCATTTCTCTGTGATGCTGCTCCTCAAAGGTCACCTTACGAGGATGCTGCATCAGCTTTTCCCNAAATTAAAAAATGGGAGTGTAATAACACCCCCAGGTCCCCCCAGCTCCTACAATGCACACTTTACTGGAGTTCAGTCCTGCAGCCTCAGTGAGGACACAATTCCTGGCCATTACAGTGGGAACAAAAACACTGTCCCAGACCTTCATATTTTCAGCATTAGGCTTCCAAAACCTTCAGACCAGAAGCAATTATTCATTTTTCAGTGCACCATTTTGATTTCATCTTGGCACAGAAAGGAGAGACCAAGTGTTCTCCTTCCTTTCCTGGAAGAAGATCTAAAGATACATGTAACACATCCAAGGTCCATTTCAAGGTCCATCTCTATTGCAAGCCCTGCTGACCTGAGCTGAGCAGCACAGATACAAGTGAGGGTTCTTTCTTCAGGGTGCTTAACACTCTGCAATTGAATCCCTGGGACAGAAAACCAGCACTGGGCATGGTGGATGTAATCTGGAAGGACACGGGATAAAAAACAGGTTGTTACCTCACAAAACAGAGGCACACAATTTTTTGAAAAGACCTTTATTTTCCAATTAAACTGAAAAAGAAAGGAAGCTTTAAATACTCATTTGAGGGGTCATTAATTCTGTCACCAAAAATTAAACAAATATAGTAGCATGGAAAACAGCCATGATGAGATGACAGTCTGCAGCACTCTCCTCCACTGAAATCTATTGCTTGTTTCCACTGGAGCTGATGTGCTTTCTGTAGGACTACACAGAATAGACAGCCCTGTCCCCATCCCATGAGTGGGGACAAGAGCCATGTTTAGCAGGTTTGCTGATGGTGACAGGGACAGCACTGGCATTTTTGTTGTGGAAAGTCAGAGGCTCAGGATGTAGCTAGGAAAAAATTACACTACTGGTGCTATGATGTGCCAGCATAGCAAAACTCAGAGCACTTTGGGGTGGGAAGGATGGACAGGGAATAAGATTTTTCTCTTTCCTTGTTTCCCTGCTATCTGGGATGCTGATGAGCACAGCATTCTCCTAGTTTTGGGGAAGGTAATGCTTCCCCTGTAACTTTCTGGCAAAATACCAGTTTGGGGGAATCCACAATTTCCCTGCAGACAGGGAATGTGCTGATGGCAGCACAGTTTCCAGTGGCCTCCCTTACTTGCTCTGAGTTAAGAAAGTTCACAGACCTGCACACAGGGGGTAGTCATGGGGGACCTGGAGTCATCAGATGCCAAAATCTTGTGCCAGCTTTTCCTGACCTAAGGTTGCCCTGGGGGTACTTGGAGGCATCGTAGCCCAGAAGACAAACAGAGGGGCTTGGCATGGGAAGTGGAGCTGAGGATATAAACAGCTGTCAACAACAAGCCCAGATCCCACTTGCCCTGTGCAGTGAGAGAGAGCAAGGAGAGCAGGAAGGTGGGATCAGTTCCTGGGCATTCCAGAGTGGGCTCATGGTGCATCCATCAAGAGATGGGAGATGAGCCTTTCTAACCTGGTGTATCTCCTACCTGGACCAAGGGGTGTGAGGGGAGTCATGGAATACATCCAAAATTGCAGATGGTGGTTTCTTGACAGGGAGGCTCATAGTAGTTCATGATCCACCTGCTTCTGGTGTGGGGCTTACACCCCCTCCACATGCTAAAATGTTGGCCACTATGGTGGATGCTAAGAAACAGAACAGCTCAGCAAAACAGTCTGCAGGAGGGAAGAGGTTATTTAAAGGGTGTTTGCCCAGGCTCTGCACCAGCAATGCTGTGTTGGGAGCCTGACAACCCTGCTGGGGGGAGCAGTACGAGGTGAGGAGTTAAGTGCCAAGTTCTCATCAGCCTTTTCCAACCATAACACTGCAGCTAAATTTAAACAAAATCTGTTCCCGTCCGTTCTGCCTGCCGTGCTCTTCCCTGTCACACACAAGGCAACCTGAATTTGATACATCCCCCAGGCATTTATTTATTTATTTTCAACCTCTTCACCTGGTGACCACCCATCCCTCCAGAACACCCCATGACCTCTGGAGCAGACAGTGTGCCAGGGGCACCCAGCCACCACTGCATGGGAAAGGACAGAAAAATGTAATAAATTTGCTGATGAGGTGCATTCACAGTCTGCAGGAATTGTTAAGGACCTGCAGTTGTCCAGCTCTCAGGTAGCTTGGGCAACCATGGGGTACCTTCTCCACTAAAAGTAAGGCTTACACTTAAACCAAAGGTGTTCCCAAAGAGAACACACTTCACAAATGTTATTTTTTTTTTTTCTGAGAGCAGATTTCCTTGGCAAATGCTTTTCCTTTTTCTGAGAGAGACAGAGGAAATATCTGCTCAGACCTCCTGTGTCCTGAGCTGCAGGACAGGTCAGTGAAGAGCAATGAGACAGCCTGTCAGCTGAGCCCGTGCTATTAAATTCAAACCAGCGATGCCACACGAGTTTTCCTCATATCATATAATCAAATAAAAGCAAAACTTCCATTCCTTTTCCATCCTGCACTAATGCCACTGGAATCATGAGTAGGATAACACCAGGAAAGTTACTGCTGCAAAGTAAGGGTTAAGTTTGCACATTGCATAGGCTGGGGATTATTACCCATTTAATACATTTCTTTTGTCATGTATCAGAGGCAGAGCTTTTGAGAAAAAATCTGATTACATACTGCCTATAACTAGCACTGCCAGTTAAAATATTTTGTTATATTGTTAATAGGATACCAGAAAAGCCCAAAACAGGAAGAACACCATTAACAAAAACACAGGGCATGTCCTCAGCAGAAGGAAGAGACAAAACACACCTATATTCCACAATGGTATCCAAAATTTTCCCGTTTGGCTAAGATAAAATATTATCCTGAGCACAGCACTTTTGAATGAAATCCAAGATGGATGAGTGGGTAAATGCCAGACCCTTTAATTTTTTCTTCAAAAATTTCTGAAAGGAAATAATAATTTATGAAACCTTTCTTACAGGTAAAAAAATATAAGAAAAGGAAAGAAGGATAGAAGGAAAGAAGGAAAGAAGGAAAGAAGGAAAGAAGGAAAGAAGGAAAGAAGGAAAGAAGGAAAGGGCAACAAAAAATTCTGGCTACTTATGATCCTGTCAAAGCAGTTTTTGTAATTACTAACCCAGGAGAGACCTAGGCTATGAGTTGGGTTTCCAGGTGTTTAATTAATTGAAGTAATACAGAATACCATTAAAGATCTTGTTTGTTTTGCCATGGTCAGTTATGACCTGATATGGGACCTGTGACCAAACTACCAGGACTTTCTTGTGTCTGGTCCTGTCGTGCTGGGATTTGGTTTTTATTAAGTAACCCTGCACAGTCTGCACGTGCTCTCCACACAAAACCAAGGCTGTGAGCACTCAGTGCCACTGAGCACAATCCCCCTGGTGTGCTCAGCAGCTCCCAAACACACTCCTGGCCCAATCCCTTCCCCAAAGATGACATGAGGACTCATCTGTTTTAGCTTGTTACATTTAAGAATAAAGAGGATATTTGCTTTTCCATAACTTTCCTTTAGAGTCTATGTAGTCTCATAAACAATAATGGTGGGCTCTGGGAGGATTTAAAAAAATCTCCTCCTGTTTTGAAAATCAGAAGTGAGACTCTTTAGCACTACACAGGCAAGTGTGTAGAGAATCACTCTGATAGCTGGACCCAACCTCTTCTGCATTTCTGCTTAGCTGAAACTAATCAGCTGACCTACAAATCATCCTACAAATGATCTACAGGAGCTACAAAAGACACATGACCAAAGCCTTCATCCCAGAATAATCGGGAAGAAGGCTCGTATTTCTGATTCAATATCTGTTGTTGCCACAGAGGATAAATGATTTCTGCAATACAGGCTTGGAGACAGCTCTGCTGATGATAACTTGTCAACAGGGTAGCAGGAAGGCAAGGGCATTAGCCTTTCAGTCCCTGTGTATGGAAATGTGGATGGATTTCTGGGCTGCTGCTCAAGCCCAAATACCAGCTCTGCACTGTGTTTGGAGCATCAGATAAATAAAGCCACCTACATCACTTATGAATAACCAAAAATGGTGGAGCAACAGGGAGCACCTCCTCAGGCCTTCAGGAAAGGGCCATAGATAGCTGAGCTGAGAGCAGAGACTGCTCCTTGACACAGCTGAGAGCACTCCCACACTGCTGAGTCATCTCCTACCACCAGGAAAGCACAATCCATCCCTGGTGACTTCTCAGGACAAGGTGTCTCCAGCATGGGGGGCAGCAGAGGGACAGCATCCACTTTCTTGACTCGTCCCTGCATAGCACTTTGCACCACAGAGCAGCAGTGTGGGGGGCACCAGCCTTGTTCTGCAGTGGAGCATTGTCCCCAGTGCCCAGCCATGACCCTGCAGTGCCAGGCCTGCCCACAGCCCCTCACCACAAGGACACCTCATATACATTAATTTTCAATATAGAGAGGTGATCCACTCCCCTGCCACCCTGCAGCTCAGTGATGCTTAGCCAATTAGATTGATCCGGGAGTCCTAAGTGGGATATAGTCAGCATTTAAGTAGATCATTGACAAAAATAGAAAATCAGAAGGACCTGGGAGCTATTTTGGTCTAGCCTTTGACTGTAAATGGTGTGGCTGATAGCTGAGACTACTGGCTCCATTACAAATAAAAGCCCCATCTAGAGTAAACAGATGAACTGACTCAAATAAACCAGCTTCTGTTTTTACATTTTTAAGAGCCTTTTCCTATGAGAAGTACTCTTAGAAAGGTCTGAAATGCCTTATCCCAAGGTCCTTTATAAGTGAAACAATTAACCCCTACTCTCATCAAATACCTTCTCTTTTTCAAGTGCACACAGTTATTGATGTGCACAACCATTTTCAGATGATGCCTTTTCCTTCAGAACAACAATATCCATATATGAAAATACAGCTCATCTCTTCTAGTGCTATCAGAGAATTTAGTTTACAGTAGATAAGATTGCTGCACTAAACCATGTTTGGGAAAGCAATATCCAGCCTCTGATCTTTGACTTCTTTAATATTGGCTTCCCACTGTAGCATCTGAGAAATGTTAATGGTCTCTTTTTTTGAACAGCCAACACCTGTGAGAGGGAGGGAAGTGGTATTATCTCTGTTTTCTAGAGGATTGCTGTTAGCAGAAGCAAGCAAAGGTCAAGGTTATCTGCAATGTCTACAGCCCAGCAAGAAATAGTTCTTCTGGGTTCTGTTGAGAGTATTAAAAAGGTAAGAAAGTTGGTCAAAATATTTCTTGGAAACCAAACTTACCCTGGCAGTAGAAGAATGCTTAATCCAGAAAAAAGCAAAACAAAAACCAGCAAACCAAAATAAACTGCCAACACAAATCCCAGAGGGTAGAAGCTCAACTAAAGCACAGAAATAGAGAGTATTTTTCCCAGCTGTGAGGATAACCTTATAATGATCTCCTAAAAATGGGGTTCTTCAGTCCTTCATTTAAGAGTTTTAATACAAGCTCATTTGGGAACTCTGAGCTTGATACAAAATGATGTTGTGTGGTTGAACCAGGGGGGAAGTCAAACTGAAGGAATATCACAGTCCCTTCCAGCCTGAAAGTCTGTGACAGATCAGTGTCTTTCATATGGATGGTTCTTGCTCCAAGCAGATGCTGAATTGTTGCAGCATTTAAGTGTTTTGCTGCTGGCTCTGATAGGATCCTGTGCTCCTACCATGCTGCTTTCCAGCTCTTTATCTTCAGGAGAATGCCCTGCTGGTAAGGGCTGACATGAGCTTTGACTTCCAGGCACCATGTTATTATAAAAAGTACCAGATCCAGAAATGGACTGACAATCCAAGATAAGAGAGCGGCAAAATATCAGTTTACAGCCTCTTGCTCAAGACAAGCACATCCCAGAAACAGAACACATGTTCGAACTGCTTGTTCACATTGCTCCAACATGCCAAGGGTTCTCAAGTCTACTTGCCTGGAAAATTTCCAACAGTACCTGGGATGCCAGAACTGTGCTTCAGTAGATGACACCTCCTAATATGTCACCTTGGACTGATGTCTCTTGTGGAGGAACCTATTAGAGTTCAGCCTAATTGCAAAATCATGGAATAATTAAGAATGGAAGGCACCCCTATGCCAACCCTTGCTTGAAATAGGGTCACCTTCAGAGCTGTCTGCTCCACTTTTAAGTATCTTCAAGATTGGAGAACCCCCAAATTGAAACTACTGAAAGAAGAGCCATAAGTAATGGAAACAAACTCTTCTTGCCAGCAGCAGAGGGTAGAGGAAGATGCAGTAATAAAGGGGAGCAGAGGAGGTTCCCAGTTGCAGCTCAGAAGGCTCAGACTGGCAGCTTTGGGACCTGGAGATGGGGTATAAACTCCACCTTTGGAGGTTTTCCAGAGCAGGTGACACAAAGGCTGTGCTGGCCTCACCTCTTATGGCCTGCTTTGGATAGAGGTTGGATTAGAGATCACCAGAGGTCCCACCCAACCAGTGTGTCTGTGATTCTGTCACAAGATTGTTCAATGGATCAATCAGTCAATGGAAGCAAACATAGTTTTTGCAAAGTTGTACCTCAAAATTCCATCGGATATTTTGGAAGGATTGCCAGCCATGAGGGACAGAGCAGCTGGGTTGATTCACTGCACCTAGGTTTTCAAAAACACTGATAAATGGTAAAGTCTCCAGGTAATTTATTGTCATGGACTATTATAAACTCATACCAGATTAAAACACAGGAAGTTAAAAGAAGAATAAAGGATGGTATGAATGCACACATACACATACAGGTCCATATTTTTGCATATATTTGTACATTATGACATACATAACAGAAGAAGAGTTTCTGGGAAGTCCCCCCAACACCTTATAACTTGTGCTGGAATTTCAGGTGTTTAGTGCAATCATAGTCATCTGGAAAGAGCATGAGTGATGGGTGAGAAATGACCAATGATCAAGTATTAAAAGTTATGCAAGATTTTCTGATCTAAGCCTGAATGTGAGTAATTGAAAGTCAGTATCAATAAACACAGATTAATTTATGTGGGATAAATCATCCTAGTCATACACAGAAAAAGAACTGACATAATTGTGAATAATTGTCTGAAAATTCCAGGCCAGAGGCTTTGAAAAAGAGAGTGATAGGGTTTATCAGAAGAGGGTAGAGAACAAAATTCAAAGTCTATTGCACATCCTCAAATTTTGTGGAGGGAAATGCTGATCAGAGACCTGGAGTGGCATCTGTGTGCCAAGTGACTGCATGAACTCTGCAGCTTGCAAAGAGCTGATGGTGGGGTATGTCCCCACATGCAGAGACACCAGAAGCTGGCTGCTCCATCTGTGGGTTGACTTTCCCCTGACCCTGGCACAGGTTCCTTGCAAAAAGCATTAACTGTGCACTATTCATACCTGTCCACCCAGGTACCACCCACAATGTGGGCAAGAGACAGGACAGTTAGCAGCCTGACACCACTTAAATATTTCATTTTGCATGGCCAAATTTCATATATGTGACCAGAAACTTCCCATTTCAGAGGGAGAGTGAGAAGGGAAGAAAGCAAGAGACAGACCTCTGACTCACAGGTGCTCAAGTGTGATAAGAATAGAAGAGAAGTGGCTCAACATAAGATGCATCTTTCACACCCACAGGCTCCATGATGGGACTGTAACAACCATGTAGTCTTCAAGTGGCATCAGGGACAGCAGGGATTCCAGTTTAAGGCCACTACTGTTTACTTATAAATTGTATTGGTGGGTGGAAATTCCTGTTTCCAGTTTTGTAAGACAACTAATTGCTCTAGAAATCTCTGCTGTCTGCAGAAAAAGTGTCAGGGGCTGTGGAAGGTTCAACAGCCTGGAGGACAAAGTCTGGGCACCAAGAGCAGTGGACAGGACACTATATTCCATGGGCCAAATTAGGGCTGGTGCACAAAATTTGACTTGTCTGCAGCTGTTCCCAGGTAATGAGTCCAGTGAAAGAAAAGTTGTCTGCCTCTTGGATCACAGTGAACTTTCTCCATCTCTGGGCCACATATTGCCATAAGAGGCAGACACCTGAACTGCCAAGTGTTTTTGTGACAGCTGAACAAATTTGTGTCTGATGGACAACCCTTTCTAGAAAGATTTTCATACAAAGTGCTTAAATATATTGGAAGATTTACAACACAGGTTATTAAGAGCTAGGATATCAAAGAGTTACCACCCATTCTCAAACCCAGTTTTGCAGACACTATGTACAGACCTTTGAGCTCTTGGTATGATAACCATCATCCAGATGGATTTGGACTTCTACTCCTAGTATAACCAGTGTGTAATTCATGGATGCAGTAGTATTTTTGGCAGTAGTATTTTGACTTCTACTTCTTACAGAATGTTGTTGGACTTCTTAGAGAATGCTGTTACAGAGTCCTGCAAAACCAAGCAGTGCCACTTTTGCATTTTAGTTGTGCCTGACAGGCTTCAGAAACCAAAACTCAACCCCACAGTTTTGCAAGCAGAGTGTGTGACAGGAAAGCTGGCCAGCACCCAAGCCCATCCTGACAGGGGAAACTGGCTCAGCTGTTTCTGAAAACACCTACTCAGTTCACCCATGCACCGAGCAGTTTTACAAGTTAGTCATTAACCACCTCACCCCCACTGAGCCACACAAGTACAGCAACCTTGGCTCTCTGCAGCCAAGTGCCTTGCAGATGTGTAATGGATCCAAATCCTCACACACTCTTTTGGAGTCTTGGACAGGAGTAAAAGAAGGAGTCTTGGAAGGAAACTCCCATCACGGTTTCAGTGGGACTCCAGCTGACAAAGAGGAGTCAGGAGTCTCTGTGGGTGCAGAGCCAAGTGCTGAAAGGTGCATTACAGAAAGTCAGATGAAGCATTACAGAACCTGAGAACAGCTGCTGGAAGCTGCACTGTGTGACACTGCTTGCTGGCAAGAGCTTACCTAGGGCATGAAAAAGGAGCTCTTCTACCTGGAAAAGACTCAAAGCCCCATGGTGCTTGGAAGATATCTCAAACACAGAGGATCAGGGCATGTACCCTCACAGGAAAGAGTTGTGGGGATAGAGGGGGGCCAGGTGGAGAGAAATGAGACCTGGTAATTCAGGCATGCAGCAGAGCCCTCACTCCCACTTCTTGTTCACAATTTAAGGATACACAGCTTAAGTTGTGTATCCTTATCACTATACCATGCCTCCAGTCTCCAGGACAAGTTCTGTATCACAGAATTTTCTCATCCATTCGTATTTTCAGAGGCCAGTTAAATCTGCAAGGGCTGGAATAGATCACACAGAAGAGAACCAGTCCTTTTTGCTCAATTTTGAAGAGATCTACTTTGAGAGAGCTGCTTCCTGCCATGGCTCTTTGTCCCCTCAGAGCAGGACAAGCCTCATTAGCACATTGAAGATTTCCTGACCACCTTCTGGTACTCTGGGAGACTGCAGTGAAAGGCTGGAGAGAACATTTAATAAACAAAAGGCTTCCCTTCCCTTCACATCAGCAATACTACGGAAGGAAACAAAACAAAAAGTGACAGTGGGCTGAGATAATGCCCTGCACCCTTGTACCCCAAAACCCCATTGCAGACAGTGGCTGTGGGGGTACTG